>PITA01002302.1:0-133374 GCA_004023965.1 Spilogale gracilis
AAGTTGGGTCCCTAACTAAGCTGAAGGTACTGTGAGCAGGCTCTCTTTGCAGAGAGGGAAAAAGGGACGGGCCAAATCAAAGAACCTGGACTAGGCTCCATCCCTCAAGGGGGCCAGCACATAAGCCTGGAGCCAGGACAGGAGAGCAGGCATGTAGCCTGGACTCCTCCAGTGCAGAAGGAAGGGCCATCCCTAGAAAGACTCAACCCAGGCTGCACATCAATCAGACTCTAATGTAACAGGATGCCAGGCTCAGCACTTATTGATTCACACTCAGGACTACAGATTTCTGATCCTTCTCTGTGACAGCTGGTCCTCAGGCTAGGATTGACATTCCGGCTGTGTCCTATCTTCTTTGACATATAGCAACCAGAACTGAACACACTCACACAGGTGAAGAAAAGCCCTCCCGCATGCAGTTTGGTGTAAAGATAAACACGTTTGCTTTTTGGTTTCACATCACCCATGGTCGCTATTGGTCTTCTAGTGGTCTGTAAATTATTGTTTTTATTCCAAAGTCATTGGTTCCTTAATACTGCAGAGTGACCCTCAGCAGGGGTCTGGTACTGCTTTGGGGAGGTTATACAGTATTTATTAAAACTGCAATGCTAACAATATTAAAAATAGTAATAAAAGGTAACTTTCATCAGGGTCCCCCTCTGTGCTGTGCTTTGAGAGGTAGGGAGATCCGTGGGCAAGAAGCATGAGACTGAGAGTCCCCCCACACATGCCCGGATGGAGATCTGCCTCTTCAGCGCCCTTCCTAGGAGCCTCCCCTGCACCTGTGTCAAGTTCCCACCTGTCATCGGAGCCGACCCTCCTCCTTCCTCATGATTAATGACTGGCTAGGACAGCATAACCCAGTTCCCACAGCCCTGACACATGCGACATCTTGCTTAATACAACAACCCTGAGAAGTCTATAAGACAACCTTTCCTTAGTCTCTCCTCCCTGACACAAACATTTCTTTTCCCCAGCACACGGAGTGAAGACTGAAAGAGCAAGGTCATACAACATGAGGTGTCTGGGAGCTGTGTGGTGACCAGAACCCATCTTTCCCTACACATCCCCCACCTCCCTGCTGCTGCCTTCCCCTGCCCGGGCTGCCAGTGAGCTCAGAGGACCTTCTTTCATGGCTTGTGGAGGGAAGGAGAAGGGGGTTTCCACCTGTCTCCATACCAACAGACCACTCCTCTCTCTCCCTTCTAAAATCACATCTTTGAAGGTCAAAAATAAACTCTTCCCAGGCAGGTTTTTGCATTTCGTGCCTTATGGTTTTGATCCCCGTGGGGCTGGGAGGACGAGCAGTTGGTGCTTGATATTCATTTGCTCCATACACTACTGTCCAGCTGCGAAGATGCAGAAAGTTTGTGCAGTGGAGCAGATTTCAAGGGCACATCGGTGGAGCCGCTGCCGCTTCCTGCTTGCTGGCTTTCGGTTAACATGTTTGCATCCTCTGCTTTGAACTGCCCAAGCACTCCTTCATCGGCTCCCATTTCCAGTTGCTATCACTATGTGTTGCTTCATCGTCGTTATTATCAAAGCACAGAGCATAAATAAACTACTTAGTAAATACGTTCTGAGCCTTCCTAATACAAGGAATTGTTCAGCGGTGCAGAAGCAGATGCTCAGTTACTCCCTGACGGCTTCTGAGCACAAGGTTCGGTGCACCACGATGAAGAGATGGGGGACGAGTGGCTAATGTGGCAGAGGGATGGGCAGGGGAGTTGCAGGCCTGGCTGGCCCAGTACCCAGCAACAGGTGGTCAGGTCATTCCCCCCACCTGGCCATACAGCAAGTGATGCATTCTTCATCTTCCCACTACAGACCCCTGGGACCGGGGGAGACTGATACTCTGTAGGCACCCACACGCCACAGCCACTGAACAAACAGCCCTGCAGAGAGAACAGGCAACTTAGAACTCCTAGCTCTGGGAGACACACATTCCCACTGGGCCAGTCTGGGTCCCCTGCACACATACAGACATAGCCCCAGGGCCACACATCTAGGTGAGTGATCGTGCAAACATGTGGGCACACACACATACCCATACCTTTCACAGAAATCGGCCAGTCCTAAGCCATCATATCAGAGAGCCACATCTCATGTTTGAAATCCAACAGACCTCCCTTTAGCTTACATCTTGAAAATATGCCCTTCAAAGATTCTATAAGGCACACAGAGATTGGTGTAAAGCAGGTGGCAGGAGGACGATCGTGCCCAGGGTCCCCTGTCCACAAACAACTCTACGGGCATCAGGCTTCTGAGCATCTATAAGGAAGGGAAGAATGGAAGCTGTAATCATCAAGACTCTGGGGGCCCAAACCAGTGAATAAAACAGCCATCTTCCCCTAACCACTTACAAAGGGGAAATCTTCCCTTACAGTTTCTTCATGATGTTTAACGCAGGTGCACCTGAGCTATTTCACGTTTCGCTTAGCTATTTAGTACCATGAATTCTTGACATTCATTAGCATACACAGATCCATTTATCTCTGTCCCTCTTTTTGCTTCAAGAAACCAACCTTGCATTCCCCCCCCCAAAAAAAAGTACACAGAGCCCATAAAGACCCACTGATGGAGTGATAGATCTTTTTAAACACTGGGGCATTACAGGATTTTATGAAGCAGTAAAACTTTCTCCAGGCATGACAAGTGCAGACTGACAGAGATCATTTTATCTATAAGGCATTAAAGTACAAGTGCCACATCGAACAAGCATAATAGAAGAGGAAAAAAATAATAATTTCCGGAAAGGCAGCCAACTCCTCAAGCAAACAGAATCAGACCAGGAGGTACCTAATGATCTTCAAGAAACCTGAGGAAGGACCGGCCTACGCAGTGCCTGAGTTTTCAGTCAGGGGAATCTTTGCTGCCATTCTGCCTTCCATCACATTGCAAAAAGCAGAAAACTGAAGTAACTCCAAAAAGCATTTTCTGATGTAAATAGTTTATACACTAAGAGAAAGAGAGGATTCTATTTTCTATCTCACTACCCCCATCACTTCAGCAACCACGTGTGTAGTTTTATTGTTCTGCTAATATTTATTGAGCACCTACTAGACAGCTCACAAAGCATTTCATGCTGGGAATGAATGGCCAGGTCTCTGCCCTCATGCGTCATACATTTTTAGGAGGGGGAAGAGACTCGATGCTAGTAACCTAGTGAAATACACAAGATAATTTCAGATTAGTATAGCAGCTGAATAGGAATGAAGGAGGATGGTGGGAGATATTGGCAAGACCAGCGAGAGTAGGGAAAACTTCTGATTTTGTAATCTGAGAAGAAACTGAAGAAGTAACTACAATGTGGGCTTTACTGGATGTCCCTGTTCCCTAGTAGTCTTAGAAGATTTCATTTCTGGAAGGAATCTCCTGTCTTCAATTCATTCCACATGCCTCTCTTTAGATAGTTTGGCTCATAAACCTTTTCTGTGAGAGGGATGTTTGTCCTATTTTAAAGGATGTGGATTCCAAATATTGTTTTTATACCATGCTTGGGTTCAAATATCTTTAGCCGTGACATTTTTACTTCAATCCAGTTTCCTGTATTGCTTAATGTAAGCATCTATACTGCTTTTCCAGCTTTAGTTAGAGACTTGAAAGCTATTATTATCCCACCAGCAAGCTTTCTGTTCTTCAGATAGTTGTGTTTATTTTCTTTATTTAACTTTTACACATAGTTACTATTTTCCAAGCTTTGGTTTTCTAAAGAGACCTCTTCAGAGACATCTCAAGCAGTCTATCTTGCCACATAAGCATGCTCTATTTGGATGAAGTATGAGTCACTCTTAAATGTCTTCAGCAATGATAGCCCATTGAACATTTTTGAGCAGTGAGGTGAAATGATAAAGCCACTTCTAAGGGCTCACCCTCTCAACTCTAACTTCAGTGTATTGGTGCCACATCAAGGGAGGCATGGAGGTTAATGAAGCCTAGGGAATAATTCTGTTACAGGAGGTCCTGGATATGACCCATATCCTTGGATGAAGCAGGGATTTGAGTCTATCTGTAAGTCGCTGAGCTTTGCATGCTGAGTTTGGATCAAGAACTGTATGTCCCTACTCTATCCTCTACTGAGATGCAGTATTGGAGTCCATTTGAACGTGTGACCCAGGTAGAAGCCATATCCATCCCGACTGCATGCTCTCAGTTATAACATTGCCCATTGGTGGAGAACACTTTGGCCATCCACTACCATAAACTTTGGTTTTCCTAGCACTTTTGCTGATCCCCACATCATTCAGTTCTTGTATTTCATCATCCTGTAGTCAAACACACCAGGGGATTCTAAATGGTGTGTAAAGAGAACATCTGTCTGCTGCAGGATGAGCACATCTGCACCCATTAATTTTTCATCATTTCTCCAAATCAGAGGTCAGATGTTCACAACGTGCTAATGTCCTGGCATCTCTCTCCCTTAGACATCACGCTTCTGAAGCAGATCTTACAATTATAAGAAAATGGCATGGCGCTGGCAGAGAACATGCTGATTTGTGGAGAGACTAACTCCCACTCATAATGAAAACACACACACACACACACACACACACACACACACTATTTTAAAATGTATCTTCAAAGAAGATGGAAAAAAGGAATCAGCTTTCTGCCTATTAAATATGGGAAAATCATCTTTGTTATTTCCTACATGCTTGTTTAGAGTAAAATAAACAAGATTTTCTTGCTTGAGAGCTCCCTCTTTTGTATTGTTCTGAAATGTAATGGTCTGTGACATTATCTCCTTTTTCTTACACCTGCCATCAAAACAGCTTACCAGCTATTACCTCTTTTTTCCTCTGTGTATTTCCTGATCTTTTATGTTTTACTTCATCTCTTACCTTTTTATTCCAAATGAAGACAATGATATGTTGCTTCAAGACACCTTCTCTTAGCCACTCGCTCAGATTTTTTGATCCCTTCCCTCTCATTTTGTTATATTGGGTTGGGTACAAGGAAGAGAAACAATTTGCAGCAAGACAGATGATCATGACCTTTGTACATGACTGGCAGGGATAAAAGTCTGCAATGAGCTTAACAAACATTTGTTATAAGGGAGGAAAGCCCTCATGCAAATATTACCTTCATATATAGAAGCAAACTATTTTCAGAAACATCGTCTTGGTTAATTACCAATCTCATGGTGTGTTAAATATCTAAAAATAACTATTGATTGTCCTTTGCAGAGAGTTGAAATAACAGCAGGGGGGCCAGGAAGAAAAAAGATTTTAAAACTTGGATGATTTCCCAGGATTTTTTTTTTTCCTGGCTTCCCATTTTCCAAAAAATACAAGGTAACTTCAGAGATTTCCCAAGCTGTCATAAGGTTTGGAAAGAGCATGTCGGCATGCTCATTGCCCCTTAGGAAACAGGCTCTGTAGTTTTCTCCAGCTTTGCAGTCCATGTAAGCATTTTGTTAACAGCAGGTCAGATGTTCCAAATTCACAGTTATCAAAGGTAAGAAAATGCTTTTTTCCCGACCTAGTTTTCTTGAAGTCTCTCCTTTGTTAGAAACCATGACCATTAATGCTTTTGTGAGTCTATTTCATCAACAACCCTCCTTCCTTAAGTAAAACTACCTGGCTCCGTTCCAGGTGCTTCACAATGACTCAAAATCACTGCCAACAGCAGACACTGACATCCTCAAGGCAATTATCCAGTGGACAGAGTCAGCACTGGGCTTTTCTTCTACATATAAAACAAAAAATAGTAGTTTAGCATCCTGGCATCAGTTGAAACGTCTGAGTCCCATGGCTCTTTACTCTTCATCAATCAGCCACTACAGATTTTCTGTTTGTTTCAGAGGAGCTAATTTTGCAAAGCAAAGATAACTAGCATCTCAGATGTGTATCTGGGATCATGACCTGAGCCGAAGGCAGTTGCTCAACCAACTGAACCACCCAGGTGCCCCAAGAAAGCTAATATTTAACCTTGCATTAGGCATTGTAATTTTTTTGTAAATTTGTATATGTTATCTCATTTTTCCTTAAAACAATCTTGCAAGATAAATTTCAGTGCCCAAATAAGCCTCTGAGAAATGAATAACTTGTCCTGAGTCACATATCTGAAGCCAGTTCCAACACCTGGTCTTTCCACTAAATCACACAGACTGGTATTTATTGTAAGTATTTTCTGCCGGAATAAAGAAAAAGTACTGTGGGACATCTGGGTGGCTCAATCAGTTAAGTGTCTGCCTTTGGCTCAGGTCATGATTTCAAGGCCCTGGGATGGAGTCCAGCATTGGTCTCCCTGCTCAGCAGGGAGTCTGCTTCTCCCTCTCCCTTGGCCCTTCATCCCTACTCCCTTCTGGGTCATGCTATCTCTCTTTCTCTCTCTAATAAATAAATAAGTAAAAACTTTAAAAAAGAGAGAAAAGGTATCACTGCTGAGCAGCCACGGGGTGCTGTATTTCAGTGGTCCTCATGCATTAGGATGTTAGTGACATCAGCAATGGAGAGGTCCAGGTGAGATTTCATGTGCCCTGGGGATATGCTAAGTCCTTCACCCACATCCATCTCAGCCTCCTCACCTGACTGAGAGCACATGGAATTCCCATCCTGATCTCCATGGCTACATGGATGTGTTCAGGTCCTTGGTCTACCCATAACACTGGGCAGTTTGAATAAGCAACCTAGAAAACTTAGAGAAGCTTCTCTTTGGTACGGTTCTGACCAGTGGTGAATAACAGATGATCCTACCAAAAAATCCTTTCTCTTCTGTTTCATAAGCACTCATTCGTGGAAACAGACACTGTCTAATTTGAGAAGGAATTGGTTCTGCTCTGATAATTTATCTAGAAATGAGTTGTATGTAGGCTACATATAAATGAATTGCATGCAGGTGAGGTGAACTCATATTGGTATAAAAGAATGTGCCGAGGGGGAGCAAGATGGCGGAGGAGTGGGAGACCTAGGTAGTCAGGTCCCAGGAGTTCAGCTACATGGTTATCAAACCAGTCAAAACACCTACAGACTCGACAGGAGATGGAAGAGAAGAAGAGCAGCAATTCTAGGAACAGAAAAGTGACCACCTTCTGGAAGGTAGGACATGCGGAGAAGTGAATGGGAGGCAACATTTAGGAGGACAGTCCGCGGGAGGAGGGGCCGGCTCCCAGCAGCAGCAGAGCAGCGGAGCACAAAATTGGAACTTGTAGAAATCTGCCCCACTGCAGCACGTCTCCCCAGAGGCTAAGGGGGGTGGGAGGGTAGAACACTCGTGGGGACAGCGTGGTCTCAGGACCTGTGTGGTTACAAAAGGACCTGGGGTGCCTGAACGCAGCAGAGCTCCCAGGTATCCGAGCAGGAAGCCGGCTGCAGGGACGGAGCCGAGGGGTGGCTCGAGCTCGGGCTTACCTTAAACCAGGATGTGAGGCACAGTCGGGCCACTGCTCTTCGAGGAGGGACCCCACAAGTGGCAGATGTGGGGAGACCCCCTCCTTCCTCCACCAGGAGGGGTGGCGCGGGAGTGCACTCAGGAATCTGCTGGGCTTGGACGCTCCAGACGGGACTGAGCACCAGATGGAAACACTCGGTCACAGGCCGGGTGAGCACGCAGTGCGGCCAGAGACCAGGGAGACAGGGGTGATTTACTGCTTTTCTCTGGGGGTGCATGGAGGAGGGGGGACCCAAGGTTTTAGCTCCTCTGGGCCAGAGACTGGGAGGCCGCCATCTTCATTCCCATCCTCCAAAGCTGTACGGAAAGCGCTCAGGGAACAAAAGCTCCGGAGAGCGAACGGAGCAGATCGCTTAGCCTGGCCCCTGGCGAGGGCGGGGCACTTCCGCCTCCAGCAAAGACATTTGAGAATCACTGCAACAGGGCAACTGGGTGACTCAGTTACTGGGAGTTTGTCTTCAGCTCCCAGTCGTAATCCCAGAGTCCCAGGTTTGAGCCCAGCATTGGACTCTGTGCTCAGCAAGGAGCCTTCTTCTCCCTCTCTCACCCCCCTGCTTGTGTTCCCTCTCTCTCTGTGTTTCTCTCTGTCAAATGAATGAAGAAAATCTTAAAAAAAAAAAAAAAAAAGGAATCACTACAACAGGTCCCTCCTTCAGAAAATCACAGAGAACATCCAGCCAAGACCAAGTTCACCAACCAATGAGAAGTGCAGAACAGAACTCCAGAGGTACAGGAATGCACCACATAGAATTCGTGGCTTTTTTCCATGATTCTTTAGTCTTTCAAAGGTAATTTTTTTTAATTTTATTTTTTCTTATTCTATTTTTTATTTTTTTCTCTTTCCTATTTTCAATGTTTTTTTAACTATTTTATCTTATCAATAACTTTTTAAAAAATTATTTTTAATTTTCATGGTTTAGTCGTAATATCCCTTCATTGTATTTAAGCTTATTTTTTAAAGACTTTTTTAAAAGATTTTATTTATTTATTTGACAGAGAGAAACACAATGAGAGAAGGAACACAAGCAGAGAGAGTGAGACATAGAGAAGCAGGCTTCCTGCCAAGCAGGGAGCCTGATGCAGGGCTCAATCCTGGGTCTTAACCAACTGAGCCACCCAGGTGCCCCTAAGCTTATTTTTTGTATAAATATATGTTATTCTTTCTTTAAAATTTTGGGATACAGTTTCTTCTAATAAATCAAAATACACGCTAATCTAGCCCATGGGTGTGTTCTAGTCTCCAGCCTCAGTATAGTCTTTACTCTATTTTTTTTCTTTTTTCTTTTTCAACCAACTTTTTATCTTATCAATTCCTATTTTAGAATTTTTTTTTAATTTTCATCTTTGCAGTCATATGCCATCCCTTCATTGTGCACACTCTTTTTTTTCTACATATGTAACTTTTTCTTTCTTTTAAATTTTGGGAGGCAGTGCTTGCTTTAGCAACACATATACTGAAATTTTGGGAGGCAGTTTCTTCTAACAGAACAAAATACATCTGAAATCAAGTGTGTGGCTTTGTTCCATTCACCAATCTAATCATATATCTATAGACCGAGACAGATAAATGTAGACATAGATTTTTTTTCCTTTCTTCTACCCCTGGTTTCAGGTCTCTTGATTTGGTTAGTGCGTATTTTTCTGGGGTCATCACTACTTGTTTACTATTTTGTTCTCTCATTCATCTATTCTTATCTGGATAAAATAACAAGGCAGAAAAACTCACCTCAAAATAAAAAGAACAAGAGGCTAGGAACCTAATCAATAGGGACATTAGTAATATCTCAGAACTAGAGTTCAGAATGACAATTATCAAGGTGCTAGCTGAGCACAAAGAAGGCATAGGAGATACTAGAGAATCCCTTTCTAGAGAGATAAAATCTCTTTCTGGAGAAATAAAAGAACTAAAATCTAACCAAGTTAAAAATCATAAAAACTATTGATGAGGGGTCATCAAAAATGGAGGCATTACTGCTAGGATGAATGAGGCAGAAGAATTAGTAATGTAGAATACCAAATGATAGAGAATAAAGAAGCTAAGAAAAAGAGAGAGAAACAACTACTGGGCCATGAGGAGAGAATTCCAGAGATAAGTGATACCATAAGACAAAACAATATTAGAATAATTGGGATCCCAGAAGGAGAGAGGGAGGAAGAAAGTATATTGGAGCAAATTATAGCAGAGAATTTCCCTAATTTGGTAAAAGGAACAAACATCAAAATCCAGGAGGCACAGAGAACGCCCCCTCAAAATCAACAAAAATAAGTCCACACCTTGTCATTTCATAGTAAAACTTACAAGTCTCAGTGACAAAGAGAAAATTCTGAAAGCAGCTCAGGAAAAGAAGTCTGTAACATACAATGTCTGAAGTATTACATTGACAGCAGACCTATCCACAGAGACCTGGCAGACCAGAAAGGTCTGGCATGATATATTCAGAAGACTAAGCAAGAAAAATATGCAGCCAAGAATATTATATCCTGCTAGGCTGTCACTGAAAATAGAAGGAGAGATTAAAAAGCTTCCAGGACAGAGGCGCCTGGGTGGCTCAGTTGGTTAAGCAACTGCCTTCGGCTCAGGTCATGATCCTGGAGACCCGGGATCAAGTCCCACATCAGGCTCCCTGCTCGGCGGGAAGCCTGTTTCTCCCTCTCTTACTCCCCCTGCTTGTGTTCCCTCTCTGGCTGTGTTTCTCTCTGTCAAATAAATAAAATCTTTAAAAAAAAAAAAAAAAAAAAAAAATTTAAAAAAAAAAAAAAAAAAAAAAAAGAGCTTCCAGGACAAACAAAAACTAAAAGAATTTGCAAACACCAAACCAGCCCTATAGGAAATATTGAAAGGGGTCCTCTAAGCAAAGAGAGAACCTAAAAGTAACAGACCAGAAAGGAACAGAAACAATATACAGTAACAGTCTCCTTACAGGCAATACAATGGCACTAAATTCACATCTTTCAATAGTTACCCTGAATGTAAATGGGCAAAATGCCCCAATAAAAAGACACAGGGTATCAGAATGGATTTGAAAAAAAAAAAAGTCCCATCAATATATTGTCTCCCAGAAACTCATTTTAGACTCAAAGACACCTCCAGACTTAAAGTGAGGGGGTCAAAAACAATTTACCATGCAAAAGGACATCAAAAGAAAGTTGGGGTGTCAATCTTTATATCAGACAAATAAGATTTTAAGCCAAAGACTGTAATAAGAGATAAGGAAGGCCACTATATCATACTTAAAGGGTCTGTCCAACAAGACGATCTAACAATTTTAAATATCTATGCCCCTAACATGGGAGCAGCCAACCATGGAAACCAATTAATAACTAAATGAAAGAAACACATCGACAGTAATACAATAATAATAGGGGACTTTAACATCCCCCTCACTGAAATGGAGGGATCATTTAAGCAAAAGATTAACAATGTAATAAAGGCTTTAAATGATACACTGGATCAGATGGACATCACAGATATATTCATAACATTCCATCCCACAGCAATAAAATACACATTCTTCTCTAATGCACATGGAATATTCTCCAGAGTAGATCACACCCTGGGTCACAAATCAGGTCTCAACCAGTACCAAAATACTGGAATTATTCCCTGCATATTTTCAGACCACAGTGGTTTGAAACGAGAACTTAATCACAAGAGGAAAGCTGGAAAAAACTCAAATACATGGAGGCTAAAGATCATCCTACTAAAGAATGAATGAGTCAACCAGGAAATTAAAGAAGAATTTTAAAAGTTCATGGAAACAAATGAAATGGAAAACACAAGTGTTCAAAATCTTTGGGATGCACCAAAATTGGTCCTGAGAGGAAAATATTTAGCAATACAAGCCTTTCTCAAGAAATAAGAAAGGTCTCTGGGCGCCTGGGTGGCTCAGAGGGTTAAAGCCTCTGCCTTCGGCTCAGGTCATGATCTCAGGATCCTGGGTGAGGCCCACATAGGGCTCTCTTCTCTGCTCTGCAGGGAGCCTGCTTCCTCCTCTATCTCTGCCTGATTCTCTGATCGCTCTCTCTGTCAAATAAATAAATAAAATCTTTAAAAAAAAAAAGAAATAAGAAAGGCTCAAATACACAATCTACCCCTACACCTAAAGGAGCTGGAGAAAGAACAGAAAAGAAAGCCAAAACCCAGCAGGAGAAGAGGAATAATAAAGATCAGAGCAGAAATCAATGAAATAGAACCCAAAAAGAACAATAGAACAAATCAACAAAACTAGGAGATTGTTAATTGAAAGAATTAATAAGATTGATAAACCCCTGGCCAGACCTATCAAAAATAAAAGGAAAAGGACCCAAATTAATAAAAGCATGAATGAAAAAGGCGAAATCCACAATCAACACCAAGGAAATACAAACAATTATAAGAACATATTATGAGCAACTATACTCCAGCAAATTTTACTATCTGGGAGAAATGGATGCACTCCTAGAGACATATAAACTACCAAAACTGAACCAGCAAGAAATAGAAAATATGAACAGACCCATAACCAGTAAGGAGATTGAAGCAGTCATCAAAAATCTCCGAACAAACAAGAGCCTAGGGCCAGACAGTTTCCCAGGGGAACTCTACCAAACATTTAAAGAAAAATTAACACCTATTCTCCTGGAACTGTCCCAAAAAATAGAAATGGAAGGAAAATTTTCAAACTCATTTTCTGAGGCCAGAATTACCTTGTTCCCAAAACCAGGCAAAGACTCCATCAAAAAGGAGAATTACAGACCAATATCTTCGTTGAACACAAATGCAAAAATTCTCACCAAAATATTGGTCAATAGTCTCCAACAGTACATTAAAAGGATTATCACCAAGACCAACTGGAATTTATTCCTGGCCTGCAAGATTGGTTCAACATCCACAAATCAATCTATGTGATACACTACATTAATAAAAGAAAGACCAAGAACCATATGATCCTCTCAATAAATGTTGAAAAAGCATTTGACAAAGTACAGCATCCTTTCTTGATCAAAACTCTTTACAGTGTAAGGATAGAGGCTACATACATCAATATCATCAAAGCCGTCTATGAAAATCAATGTTAATACATTATTAAATGGAAGAACAAGAACCATATGATACTCTCAATAGATGCTGAAAAAAAATTGACAAACTGCAGAGTTTTCTTGATCAAAACTCATCACAGTATAGGGTTAGAGGGCACATACCTCAATATCATAAAAAATCATAAAAACCATCTATTAAAAAACCCACAGTGAATATCATTCTCAATGGGGAAAAACTGACAGCCTTTCCCTTAAGGTGCGGAACATGGCAGGAATGTGCACTATCACCAATGCTATTCAACATAGTACTACAAGTCCTAGCCTCAGGAATCACATAACAAAAAGAAATAAAAGGCATCTGAATCGGCAAAGAAGTCAAACTTTACTCTTGGCAGATGATATGATACTTGATGTGGAAAATCCAAAAGACTCCACTCCAAAACTGTTAGAACTCATACAGGAATTCAGTAAAGTGTCTGGATATAAAATAAATGCACAGAAATCAGTTGCATTTCTATACACTAACAGTAAGACAAAAGAAAGAGAAATTAAGGAGTCAATCCCATTTACAATTGCACCTAAGACCATAAGATACCTAGGAATAAACTTAACCAAAGAGGCAAAGAATCTGTACTCAGAAAACTAAAGTACTCATCAAAGAAATTGTGGAAGACACAAAGAAATGGAAAAACATTCTGTGCTCATAGATTGGAAGAACAAATATTGTGACAATGTCTATGCTACCTAAAGCAATGGACACATTTAATGCAACCCTTATCAAAACACCTTCAATTTTTTTCAAAGAAATGGAACAAATCATCCTAAAATTTATATGGGACCAGAAAAGACGCCGAGTAGCCAGACGAATGCTGAAAAAGAAAACCAAATTTGGCAGCATCACGATTCCAGACTTCTAGTTCTATTACAAAGATGTAATCATCAAGACAGTATGGTACTGGCATGAAAACAGACACATAGGTCAATGGAACAGAATAGAGATCCCAGAAATGGACTTTCAACTCTGTGGTCAACTAATCTGAGACAAAGCAGGAAAGAATATCCATTGGAAAAAAGAAACAGTCTTTTCAACAAATGGTTTTGGGGAAAATTGGACAGCCACATGCAGAAGAATGAAATCGGGCCATTTCCTTACACCACACCCAAAAAAAGACTCAAAATGGATGAAAGACCTCAATGTTAGACAGGAATTCATCAAAATACTTGAGGAGAACACAGGCAGCAACCTCTTCAACCTCAGTCACAGAAATTTCTCCCTAGAAATATCACCAAAGGTAAGGGAAACAAGGGCAAAAATGAACTATTGGGACTTCATCAAGATCAAAAACTTTTGCACAGCAAAGAAATAGTCAATAAAACCAAAAGCCAGCTGACAGAATGGGAGAAGATATTTGCAAATGACATATCAGATAAAGGGCTAGTATCCAAAATTGATAAAGAACTTATCAAACTCAACACCCAAAGAATAGTCCAATCAAGAGATGGTCAGAAGACGTGAACAGACATTTCTGCAAAGAAGACATCCAAATGGCCAACAGACACATGAAAAACTCCTCAACATCACTGGGCATCAAGGAAATACAAATCAAAACCACAGTGAGATATCACTTGACACCAGTCAGAATGACTAAAATGAACCAGTCAGGAAATGACAGGTATTGGCGAGGGTGCAGAGAAAGCGGGACCCTCCCACACTGTGGAAATGCCAGCTGGTGCAGCCACTCTGGAAAACAGTATTGAGATTCCTCAAAAAGTTGAAAATATAGCTACCCTATGACCCAGCAATCACACTACTGGGTATTTATCCTAAAGATAAAAATGTATAATCTGAGGGATCACATGCACCTGTTATAGCAGCAATGTCCACAATAGCCAAACTGTGGAAGGAATCTAGAATGTCCATCAACAAATGAATGTATATATATACAATGGAATCCTATACAGCCATCAAAAAGAATGAAATCTTGCCATTTGCAATGATGTGGATGGAACTGGAGGGTATTATGCTGAGTGAAATAAGTTAATCAGAGGAATATGATTATCATATGATCTCTCTGATATGAGGAATTTGAGAGGCAAGGTGGGGTTCATGGGAGGTAGGGAGGGAAAAAAATGAAACAAGTTGGGAACAGGGAGGGAGACAAACCATAAGAGACTCTTAATCTCAGGAAACAAACTGAGGGTTGCCGGGGCATAGGCAAGAGTTATAGGGTGGCTGGGTTATGGAAAAAAATATTTAAAAAAAATAAATAAAAGAATGTGCAGATACAAGTAGCTCCCTGATTGCCAGAAAATGAACCTCCATTTCCACTACTAGTAGGACCCTGCATATTAAGGTCTATTTCAAGGGCAGTTGCACAATATGTGCCCAAAGCCCTAAAAATATCATACCATTTTTCCCAGGGAAATAGCATCTAGAAATATGTTTTTAAAAAGCAGAGTTTTGTAAAAATATTTTTATGACTCAGTGGGTCATCATATATCAACATATTGTTTTCAAACCAAACTGTAGTTTTTAAATTACTTTATTGAGGTATTATTTATATATGCTAAACAATATATAATTAAAGTATACAACTCAATGAGTTTTGATTCATGTTTCTACCCATGAAACAATCAAAAATATCAAGATATGGGGGCGCCTGGGTGGCTCAGTTGGTTAAGCGACTGCCTTCGGCTCAGGTCATGATCCCGGAGACCTGGGATCGAGTCCCACATCGGGCTTCCTGCTCGGCGGGAATCCTGCTCTCCCTCTCTCACTCCCCCTGCTTGTGTTCCCTCTCTGGCTGTGTTTCTCTCTGTCAAATAAATAAAATCTTAAAAAAAAAAAAAAAGGAAAGGAAAAGAAAAATCAAGATATGGGACATTTCCATCCCCTCATGCTTTTTCATCCAACCTTCCCTCACTCTTGTCCTTAGGCAACTGCTATCACTATAGAGCAGTTTGTATTCTATGAAATTATATGTAAATGGAATGATAAGCACATTATCTTTTGTCTGGGTTCTTTTGGTCTGCACAATGATTTTGAGATTCATCCATGTCACTTCATGTGTCAATAGTCCATTCTTTTTTATTGTTAAGTAGTGTTGCATCATATGTACTACCACACTATATTTATTCGTTCACCTATGGATGTACATTCGGGTCACTTTCAGTTTGAGGTAGTACAAAATACTCATGTATAACTCTTTCTATGGACAGATGTTTAATTTCTCTTGGGTAAATATCTGAGCAGTAGAATGGCTTATCAGTAATGTGGTAGGTATATGTTTAATTCATTAAATGAAAAATTTTACACCATCTAAATAAAAAACAATAATTAAATAAGTTAATGGCATTATCCCCAAATAGAACATGATGCAACATTTATAACTTAAAAACTATGATTCTGAAGAATTTTATGAACATGAGAAAATGTTCATAAAGCCTTAAGTGAAAACAACTTAAAAATAGATTCTCAAGCAATGTGTATGATCTTTAGAAAAAAGATATGAAGTATGTACAATATTGTCAAGAATCTCTTTCTCATAGGAGGATTTTCATTTTTTCCCCTGCTGCCTTTCCTGTCTAAATATTCTAAGATGGAAATATATAATGAGAAGAAAAAGTAGTTATATAAATTATATATATTATATATTTTTTCCTCTTATTTATCCCAGAGGCACACCTACTCTATGCAGAAAAGAGCTTTCCCAGCACAGGAACTCTGGGGAGAGATGGTAGAGCCAAAATAAATATTTAAAGGTATCTGAGTTGTTTTGCTCCTAGCCAAAAGGTAGACGATCAGCTATTCATAGAAATATAAATAATAGTCCTTAACTTCTTTCTGAAGCAAAGCTTCAGATGAACAAATAAATAAATTCTAAAATTCACCTACCATTTTATTGTTTACCAAGTGTTTCCCACATATATTAACTCTGGTTAATCCTCACAACCACCCTGTAAGTGGTCCCAAAGGAATGCATTGCCAGAGTAAGACTATAAATTTTGAGCTTAAAATCTGCTAGCAGACAAAACTACCTCTTCTAGTGCTTTATTCAAAAATATAAACTTTAATAAAGATCACTTTATCATAGGCTTAATTTGTACATCCCACATGGGCAGGTGCTAGTGGAGAAAAGCCATCACGGTGTGGGCCAGTGAAGGACATACTCTAAGATGTTTCTGTAGTGCTGTGGTCAACCTTGGAAATAGAAGTAGGAATCTAGGTTCTGGGTTCTTCCTATCCATAAACTTAAGCACAGAGGCAGAACCCTTAGTAAGAAGATAAAAGATGTTTTTTCTTCATATACCTTCTTGTTCCTTAAACCCATCATTTGTGCTCTCTCCTCATCTCTAAAAATGTTCTGCTAAGTGATTGATGAGTGACACCCAACTCTGAGACTTGAGTAAACCCGTGTTAGTGCCATGAAGGTTTCATGGTGTTGAGTAGATTCTGTAATGAATCTTCTCTCAGGTCCCTGCTCTGATCTTCTTCAGAAAAGGGATTGTTCATTAACTTTTCATTGGGAACATGTAGGCTAACCAAGGGTATCGAGCTCACACATATGGAGCTAAACAAAGCTAAACAAAGCAAAGTCACCTAATTTCTTCCTCCAAAATATTCAGTACTTTTTGACTTCCATCTTTTTATTTATACAACATATTTAATTTACTTTATTTGTTTGTGCTATAATTTTATACAAAATTTTTCCCAACCAAATTATAAGCTGTCTCTTATTTCTCATCTCATTCATCTCTGCATCATTTGTAGAAATTTGTAGAAAGCACAGTGGCTTTGTAAATAGTAACTGTTCAGTGTGTTCAATATGTTAGCTGAATTCAATTTGTTTTATTGATTCATGGTCCATTTTACAAAATACTAACAGTTTAATGTACCTTAACAAGCTGCTTTCATCATACTTTTTCTGGCATAATGATCTTCATGAGTTGTCACCTGGGGTTCAGTGTAGACAATGGACTTTCTATTTGTTCTGTGGGTTTGCTCTATGTTGCCCCAAAAATTCCCCTTCATTCCACCCCAGCAAGAGAGATACCTGATGAGTTCTCAGCATCTTTGGTATGATCAGTACTATTTCTAGTTCTGACACGTAATGCCTCTGTGAAATTTTACTCTATTTGCAAGCTAACAAGTTAGCCTGACACCGTTTTGTGGGTTTTCAGGTAGAAAACATACAACTCCTATGTCAGAGACAAAGGACATTTATTACTCACAGCAACAGCAAGTGCCAGAGTGTTGGCTTTTATGCCAGCTCTCTGAGCCAGTGACACAGAGGAGCCCAAATGAAACCATCACACGCAGTAGGTGCCATTACAGGAAAGGAACCCTGAGCTTAGGGAACGAGAATCTTTTATCATGGTCAGATATCATGCCTGCTTTTTTTTCTCCGGAAAGAAACCTATCCTCTGTCTTCTGAGACTCTAAGTGAATTACAGTAGAGGAAAACATGATCTCCACCATCCAAGGATATTTGCTATTCAAGAGTTAATGTCTTGCTTCCCAAGATACACAGAAATACAAGAGATTCCTAGAGAGTTATCTTACCAACATCTACCTTTTGTTCCTATGTCATTCCTGTTTCTAGAGAATTTTCCCATGAGTTTCTCACTCCATTGCCTACTCTGAATAATCAGACCAGTGAGGCTGGACCAAATCCATTCAATTTGTCTCATATAGTATTTAATAAAGGTTACTAGCAGCAAGACTCTAAGCAGCAGGATGAGGCTAGCCTGCAGTCACAACCTCAACTTTGCCTCCCAGGATCCAGCCAGCTGAACAAAACACATAGGTCATCAGAGTTTACTTCAGAAAGTCAAGTGACTTTCTCTTTGTTTCTGTGTTGACTTTCCACTTAACCTGAGACATTAATTCATGTATAGCAGGATGTATTTGGCATGTTTCCAGACTCTGTGCCTTGGCCCATAAGAAGGAAGTCTAGAATAATCTCATAATCCATAACCGTTCTTATCAGTGAATTGGACCTAAACTGAATGCTTTCTAGGGTAAAGTTGTGTCATTGAGACAAACTTCTTACCACATTTTTCCTAATTGAATGATACCTATCATATGGATAACTGTCCATCATAAAGATAACTGTCTACAAAGTGAGCATAAATAATGAGCCAGTTATCCCTCCAAGAATTTCCTTTTGATATCTAAGGGTAGCTTTACTTTAGACAGATCTTGCAGCCATTTAAGGGATACATGATCTATATTTGGTGTTTCCTTAAGTACCTGAAGTTCTCTCATGATCACCAATAAGATGCCAGTCACCATATTTTGGAGAGAGGCAAGTTATTCAATGTCTGACTTCCTCACAAAAAAGTTCAGTCTTGAAGGCACAAATAGTACCACTTAAAAGAGTTCACAATTATTAGGGCCTGCCAAGTAGACTCTAGATCTGATGGCAGAGGTTGACAATACCTCCAGGATAGCCTCCTAGTCAGATGGCAGAGCTTGGGTTTTCCAGTTCATTTTAAATAAGTATTTTTGGAGGCACATCTAAAAGCCAGTCTTTCAGTCTGTCACGTTTAACCATGCCGTGATGAATGACTGAAAACAATGGAGAAGACATCAGAAAGTGATAACAGGTAGAAACTGAGAAATCCCCTGCTGTTATGGGTCCCCTGATAGACTTGTCAGCAAGTTTAAGAGAAAAGGTGATCAAAATATGGTCAGGATTATCTCATCAAGAATGGCAGACCCAACACTCAATTAAATTTAAGGTATTTGCAATAGTTTAGGAGCACTGGAACATGGTGTTTTCTTTTGTGAAGAAAGTTCCAGAGACAACTCTGAAAGATAGAGACCATTAATATTTGCTCCCTGCTCTAATATCTCTCAGGGTCTAAGTTGTTCCCTGCCAGGTACCAAGATTGTTGTTCTCATTCCATGGTCACAATAATGTGACCTGTTCCCCACATGCACTCAGAACTTTTGTCCAGAAGGGCCAAGTGCAAGCAGGAAAAGTAAATGTCTACAAATCTTACATAGACCCATCATATCCCCAGATTTTGGCCCAGAGGGCCTCCATATGGGAATTCTGCAAGCAATGAACTCAACCATGTGTGTATTACCTTTAGGCTCTTGGACCCTACCAATCAAGCAAGAGAATCCAAAGGCCTAAGCCAGAATTAAATTTCAGTCTCCTAGGTTCCCTTTTGGTCAGGCTGTCACTGAGAAGGTGTGCCAACTAGGGTGACCTGGGATTTTCACTAGGGAAAAGAAAAAAGCATCATGCCTAAGAATGGTCATGGAAGAATCCCAAATTTTCAAAATATGTCTATATTGTTTCCTATTTTATTCATATTGATCATTACCCATAAAATAGGTAGGAGAAAATTATCTCTAGGGAGAAATCATGAGGGATCATATCGCCTTACTAAAGGAGGTAGAGTCAGAAATCTTTTTGAGTCAACTTTTAAGGAGGCCATTCCAAGCTCAATAATAGCAGATGATAATGTATGACAAGGAATGTGGACAGTCCATCAAATATCTTTCCTATTAGCCTTTGTTGAGTGGTTGTTGCAACAAAATATATACCACTGCATCACATTTTTAGTCTGAAAATTATCTAAAAAGCTGAAAACAGGGGCACCTGGGTGGCTCAGTTGGTTAAGCGATTGCCTTCAGCTCAAGTCATGATCCCGGAGACCCGGGATCGAGCCCCACCTCAGGCTCCCTTCTCGGCGGGAAGCCTGCTTCTCCCTCTCTCACTCCCCCTGCTTGTGTTCCCTCTCTGGCTGTATTTCTCTCTGTCAAATAAATAAATAAAATCTTTAAAAAAAAAAAGCTGAAAACATGGTGCCGTTAGTTTCAAAGGCCACGTGGTGAGGCCTAGGTCAGCTGAATGCACTGGCACAGCCACACACTTACCTGAATCAGCAACATGAAGTCTTTGACACCCAGTCTATAGTGGTAGGAATGTTGCTGTGTATGGTATGATCGTAGACCCAGGCAGATTTGGTGATTGGTGTAGCTCAGGCTTCATAAGCAGCTTGATTACAGTTGGTCTTATCAGGGAGCAGGCCCTTCCCAGGAGCATCCTTGTGAGTGACACAGATGGTTCAATCAGCAGTCCCGAAAGTGCCTTTAATCTGCTCCAAAGGGTGCCTTTAATTTGCCCCGAAGGGTGTCTTTAATGTGCTTCTGGTTTTCAAAGTGTCACACCAAACAGCCAGACCATTGGCAATAGCTCAAGATTCAGTAAAAATATAACAAATCCATAAAAGATTGGCCAAAGCTATGCGAACAAGCCTGTGTCCTGTCCACTGGAGTGGAAGAGGTTAGAGTGGAACAAGCACGTTCATTTTCACTGTTCTGCAGCTGGTGCAGCAGCACCGTGGACGCCAGCTTAGCCAAGCCATCTGTTAACCAGGCCCCGTCACTTAGGAGAACCCCTGAAAATCGAGGGCCCCATTAAGCCAATGCCTTTGCTGTAGGCAGTGGAGTTGGGAACGAAATTTCCCCCAAATGGAATGGCTTCACTTTTTTCATGAAAACTGAGATCCTGGTGGAGCCAGACCCTCTATATTCTTGACTACGCCATTTCCAATTGAAGAGCGATCCCATCGGACCTCTTATCAGTCAGTAAGTATGAACTGATGCACTCCAAAACAGAAACATCGAGCTGTGGAGTACCAGATTCTCTGTGAGTTAAGGTCTGGTTTTGACAAAAGTCCGGTAGTATGCTGATAGCTGGTTTTCAAAGTGGAGGCAACAAATCCAAAATGCTTCCAGGTAGAGGGTGGCTCCGTTGCTGGAAGCTCCAGCTGGTGAATTTCTAAGTCACAGCGACTTGTAACTCAAAGCAGTCTTTAGAGTTAAGGGAACCCAAAGGTATGAGTATCTCTCTACATGCAACAATTCCTAGTCAGACTAATCCTCTCTGTCATTTATTCGATGGAGAAGTAAAAGCACGTAACACATCAGTTCTTCCAATGCAGAAACATCAGTACATTGAATCCTCACAAAGCCCCACCCACAAGGTCATGTTAGCTTTCCTTTTTCGTTAATCTTTCCCAAAACCCCTGATTGAATTCAGAAACCCCTGTGCCTTAGCAAGATTGGATAGAACTGTAAGTCTGCCCCACCCAGAAGTTCCCCACCGTACTCAAACTGGTGGGGAGTGGTATATATGGCCACTGGTAGTCTTTGAGGACAGAGAGATCTCAGTCCTACTTCTAAGCATCTTCTCCTTAAAGCAGCTGGGTCTGGAGTAGAGGAGGAAAGTTTAAGCGGCACTAATCACAAGGTATGTTTGCTTTCAGTTTTGAGAAATATGATGGCAGCTTGTGACTAAACCAAAGGAAATTCCAATATTTTTTTATCCACTCAAAGCCCATCTATTTCAGCTTTGGGAACCCTTTGACTCAGCAGTCATTGGAGCATTACCCTCTGCCCAGGTCCTCAGGGTTTGCATTTTTTTGTGAACTTGGGCGTGACTTGCATAGTAGCACCTTTTTTTGATAATAAACAATTTCCCTATTTATGGGTACTGCATCACTTTCTACTTCTTAAACAGATAAATTTTTTGTTCTTTTTATGATAGTTTTATTGATCTATAACTCACAGGCCATAAAGTTTACCTTTATAAAGTGTGCAACTCAATGATTCTTCATATATTTCGTAGAGTTGAGCAACCATCACCACATTCAATTTTAAAACATTTTCTCCACCTTCAAAAGAATCCTCAGACACATTAACACTCACACTGATTCAGCACCACACCACCCCCAATCCCAGCACCTGGCAACCACTAATCTACTTTCTGTCTTTATGGATTTGCCCATTCTGGACATTCCCTATATAGGCTTCACCTGCTATCCAAAAGTAGAATGTTCTATGAAAACTTCATAAGCCAAAATGGCCTAAAGCAAAGAAGCAATTGCCATTTCATGAAAGCAGAAATCCTTTTCAGATTTCTTTCTGTTAGCAAAAACAGATCTAAGGTCTTTTATAAAAGTGATGTGGCATAAGCAGACTTTCAAAATAAAGGGAAACCTGTAAACAGAATTATACAATATGTGGCCTTTTGTACCTGGGTTCTTTCACTTACCATAATGATTTCAAGGTTCAGCCATGTATTTTTTTTGCAGCAGCAGCAGCATTTTAGTATTGACGTGTAATTCACACAACATAAAATTCCCCATTTTATTTTTTTTTAAGATTTTATTTATTTATTTGACAGAGAGATCACAAGTAGGCAGAGAGGCAAGCAGAGAGAGGAGGAAGCAGGTTCCCCGCTGAGCAGAGAGCCCGACGTGGGCCTCGATCCCAGGACCCTGAGATCATGACCCGGGCCGAAGGCAGAGGCTTAATCCACTGAGCCACCCAGGCACCCAAAATTCACCATTTTAAAGTGTACTATCATTCATTGGTTTTTAGTATATTCACAATACTGTGCATCCATCACTGCTATCTAATTCCAAAATATTTCCATCATTTCAAAGGGAAGCTGTGTACTTGTTTTCAGTTCCCCATTCCTTCTATCCTCTGGCAAGATTCAGCTGTGTTAGATGGCATGGCAGTACTTCATTCCTTTTTATGGTTAAATGTTCCATCATATGAACACCATGTCTTATTTATCCATTCATTAGTTGTTGGATATTTCAGGATTTTTTCTACTTTTTAGCTATTATGAATAAGGTTAACATTCATGCACTGTTAACATTCATGCACTAGTTTTTTTTTTTATCTTTTTATTTATTTATTTATTTATTTATTTATTATTTTTTTATTGTTACTAAAATTTTTTTTTCCAGTGTTTCAAGATTCATTCCCCATTCCCCACTCATGCACTAGTTTTTGTGTAGATATATATTTTCGGTGTTCTTGGGTATGTGGCTAAGTATGGAACTGTTGAGTCATATGGTAACTTAATGTTTAATTCCTGAAGGAGGTGCCAAACTATTTACCAAATCAGTGGTTTTTACCATCCTACCAACAACTTATAAGGATTCCAATTTATCCACATCTTTACCAATCCGTGTTATTATCCATCTTTTTTATTATAGCCACCCTAATGTGTGTGATATCACATCTCATGGTGCTTTTGATTTGCATTTTTCAAGTGACTAATGATATTGAGCATCATTGCATGTGCTTATTTATGCTTATGTATCTTCTTTGAAGAAATGTCCATTTATTTCCTTTCCTCATCTTTAATTGGAGTACTTATATTTTATTATTGAGCTGTACACATTTTCTATATGGTCTAGTTCCAATCCTTTTGATATATGATTTGCAAATATTTTATCCAATTCTCTGGTTTCTTCATTTTCTTGAAGAGGTCCTTTGAAGCACAAAAGAATTTAATTTTGATAACATTCAACTTACCTTTCCCCCCCCCCTTTTTTTTTGTGATGTCTTATCAAAGAAATCTTTGCCTAACCCAAGGTCATGAAGATTTACTACTATAATTTCTTCTAAGAGTTTCAAAATTCTAGCTTGTACATTTAGGTTTTATGATTCATTTTGAGTTATTTTTGTTTACATTTAAGAAAAGGTTTCAATTCCATCCTTTTACACATGGATACCAGTTATCCCAGCACTTTTTGAAATTGAATTGTCTTGTTATCCATGTTGAAAATCAATTGACCATGAATATAAGGGTTTATTTCTAGATATTCTATTCCATTGATCTATATGTCTATTCTTATACCACAGTAACACCTTATTTTAAGAACTGTCTCTTTTTTTTAAGATTTTATTTATTTATTTGACAGAGAGAAACATAGCAAGAGAGGGAACACAAGCAGGGGGAGTGAGAGAGAGAGAAGCAGGCTTCCTGCCAAGCAGGGAACCCAATGTGGGGCTCGATCCTGGGTCTCTGGGATCATGGCCTGAGCCAAAGGCAGTCATTTAACCAACTGAGCCACCCAGGCGCCCCATAAGGACCAGCTTAATCCCAAACATTTGCTGCTTCGTTTTCAGGGTGACATCTTGTAAATTCTTGCCTGATTTCAATACAAGGAATAAGAGAGTGTTCTAGGGCAATGGGGCTAATCACAGGAATATATTTGAATTCTTTTGTGACAGTTTCACATTATCCAGTGGGTCACCTTCATCAGAATCAAAACCCTTTTGGGGCAACAAGAGCCCAAGTATTATTCACTACTTTATCCATGGTTTTCCACAGGACTTTTTCTCTCTTGGGGAAATCTCCCCAAGGAGCTAAACACTGTTATAGCTGCCAAGTCTTACTGCAAAGAACTCTGAGACTTTTTACAGTCATCTTCGAATAGATCTAAGGTTTGCATAAAAGGCTACAGGAAGGACTGAGCCATAGGACCATCTTGCTGTTATCTTCTTTCCTTCACAAGCATTACATGTTCTTTCCTATCAAGAGAATCAGCCAAAGTTCTAACAGATCACCTAAATACTGACCATAGTGGTCCTAAACGTCACAATTGCATAGATGCATGTTTCCATAACTGTTAAGGGTCTAAAATGTTACCTTACTTTCTAGCTAACAAGTTAACCTGCTGCACTTTGATGGATGCCAGCAGAAGACATCAAACCACTAAATCAGAGACCAGTGACGGATTCTTACAGCAATATCACTAAGAGTAATAGCATTGGTTCTAGTTACCCACACCTTATCCCTACGTGGTAATACAAAGAGGGATATGTGACATCTTCACAAGCAGTGGATTGCATTCCATGAGAGAAACCCAGATCTTTGGGAACCTGATCCTCTATAATGGACATAAGCATGTTTACCCCTTGTTCTGGAGGAACACACTCTCTTTACCTTACAAGGCTCTAATAAACCAGCATTTTGCACCAGAGGAAGACACCACCTCTGTCTTCTAAGGATGTTCACTATATAAACATCTTTAAAAAGATAATTTGAACAAAGGCTAGTCAGTGTGTAAAAATGTGAGAGTCCCATAAAGAATGGTCTCTCAACAGGCAGCAACTGACAAAGTTCAATGTTTTTCTCCTGCTTGTGGGATCCCTCCTAAGCTTTTGTTGTTGAAAACATCAAACACGACTCTACATAAAATAGCAGTAAGATGTGGGGCCATACCCTATTTTGTTGACTTTTTTTTTCTTATACATTCCTTCAACAAAGCCTATTCAGTGCCTAAACAAAGTGATTTTTGGTAGTAATCTCTGTTTTACAAGAGTCCTAGTTTAACAAGTCCCCTTCTGAAAGACACTTTAGTGGATCTTTGTTTGGGCATAATGTAGGGGTTATAAGGGATATGTGTGTATGTGTGTGTGTGTGTGTGTACACATATGCCTTTTATTTAAGACTTTCTTTTTCAGAGAAGTTTTAGGTTTACAATGAAATTGAGAGGGAGATATAAAGACTTCTCATATACTTTTCGACCCCATACATGCATAGCCTCCTCCATTACCAGTATCACTCACCAGAAAAGTACTATTTTTTTTTTTACCAAGGATGAGTCGACATTGTAATCACCCAAATATCATAGTTTATGTTAGGGTTAATTCTTGGTATTGAATAGTCTGTGGGTTTGGGCAAATGTATTAATGCAAATCCATCATTATAACATTGTACAGAGTATTTTCATTACTTGAAATCCTTGTTTACTATTTCCATAGTTTTACCTTCTTCAGAATGTCATATAGTTAGAATTACACAGTATGTTGGCTTTTGCTTGATTTCTTTTATTTAGTAATATGTATTTAAGTTTCTTCCATGTCTCTTCATGGCTTGATAGTCGTTTGTTTTGCTTTGTTTTGGTTTTTTTTTTTAGTGCTGAATAACATTCCATTGTTCAGGTATGCCAAACTTTGTTTATGCATTTAGCTACTGAAGGACATCTTGGTTATTTCCAAGTTTGGGCAACTATGGATAAAGCTGCCATAAACCTCATGCGCACAGGTTTTTGTGTAGACATAAGTTTTCACCTCCTTTGGGTTACTAGCATGGAGTAAAACTGTTATATCATATGGTAAAAACATGTTTAGTTTTGTAAGAAATCACCAAAATGTCTTCCAAAGTGTCTATCCCATTTTGCATTCCCTCCAGCAGAGAATGAGAGTTCCTGTTGCTCCATATCTTCACCAACATTCGGTGTTGTCAGCGTTCCAAATTTTGACCAGTCCCATGGATACATAGCAGTATTTCATTGTTGTTTTAATTTTCATTTCACTCATGATATATGATGTGGAGCATCATTTCATATGCTTATTTGCCAACTATATATCTTCTTTGGTGACATGTCTGTAAAGGTCTTTGGTCCATTTTTTAATTGAGGTTATTTGTTTTCTTGTTGTGATTACTTTGTGAATTTCAGGTCTCCACACTTTTCCTCTTTGCTTCTTTTCTTATTATCAAAAGGTGCTTTGTGTTTTCATTTTTTCTCCAAGTTTTATTGAGTTTTCCTTTTATTCTCTCTCCCAGAATCTATATATTTGAAGACTGAACCTTCAAACTGCACACACTTTTAAGTCCTTTCCCTGTAGTCTGTGCTCTGATATACTTATATACTTCTTTCTTTTTCTTTTTCTTTATTTCTTTCTTTTTTTTTTTCTTAGCAATTTTGGACTTAAGGTAGACTCAGTCTCTCTAGTGGTGTATTGAGATTGACCTATAGCTCCTTACTGTCTTCCCCTTTCTATCTTCCCTGCAGTTTTTCTTAGCTTCTCTTTACATGCCAAAAACCATACTGTGGAGGAGAGGTAGGCTGCAAATCTGAGAAACAGTGCACTGAAATTTGGTCATTTTTCTTTACAGTTATTTCAAAGTTCGGGCATCCTCTGTTTTTAAGTTGTGCCAAGGGCATTGTTTTGGTGTCAACTTATCTTTCCCTTTTTATTATTCTCTATTGTTTTCTGAAGGAAATATTGGGGGATAGGAAAGAAGGCAACCATCATTGCTTCCAGCTACCTTGAAGTCCTAGACAATTTATAAAAACATGGATTGAAATATGGATTACTAAAGCACTCCTAGAGTTTCTGATTCAATAGGTCTGGGGTGGGGCCTGAAAATGTATATTTTTTACAAATTCCTAGGTGATAGTTAATGCTGTCTAAGAACCACACACTGAAAGCACTTTTCTGGTGCAAATCAGCCACTTGAGAAAATGAAGCAAGATGAAAAGATTATCTTCCATAATAACATAGGAGTGTGCACCTGACCCTAGATTACTTTACACTTAAACTGATTTCTTCCATCTGACATGGCTTTGGGGAGATGGAGCTGAAACTGAAACAGTAGCTAGAGATGGAATCATATTTGTTGGTCCATGAGAGTGGTATCATCACAGCTCTGTCTGAGGGCACAGACGTACAGAGAGGACAAAAGCTGAGAGTGACACAAGCCTATATTCTGTAGTAATGACAAAAGCAATGAGGAAAAAAAAAAGCAATGAGGAAAATGAGATAGGATTACATAAAGGAAAGTAAGTAGTACAAAGATGGGGTTGGGCAGTGAGGCAGAAAGCTTGAGATTTGTACAAGTAGACAAACTAACAAATAATTATATATAAAAATAAATTTATATTTGTATACACAAAAATAAATTAAAAGGGCTTTTCTTAGGAGATGATATTTGAACTGAGAAGTAAATGATTAGCCACAGCCAGCCATGTGAAAATCAAAGGAAGAGAATTCCAAAGGAGAAAACAGTGTGAATATCCTCAGTGGGAATATAAATAATAAAATGACAGTCTTGAACTGACATTTTCATAGCTCTCTGAGCAAGGGCCAAAATGTCTCTTTCCCACCAATTCTTTCCTGAAAAATTCTGGAATTGGGAACCTAGTGGATTGACTTGGTCCATGTGGTCATTGTTAAATAAATTACATGGCCAGAGAATTAGGGTCTTATCTGAAGAAGAGGGAAGAAACATGGAAACAGCCACTGGGGATGTGTTGGAAGCCAGGTAACCATTCCAATTTATACCTAATACATTATGTCTCTTTTCTGTGTGTGTCTGTGTGTCTGTGTGTACATGTATGTACATGCACCCTTTCCTATACATACAATTTGAAAAATGTCCTGGCTTAGGGGTGCCTGGGTGGCTCAGTGGTTAAGCCTCTAGGACTTCAGCTCAGGTCATGATCCCAGAGTTCTGAGATCGAGCCCTGCATCCGACTGCCTGCTTGGGCAGGAAGCCTGCTTCTCCCTCTCTCACTCCCACTGCTTGTGTTCCCTCTCTGGCTGTGTTTCTCTCTGTCAAATAAATAAAATCTTTAAAAAAAAAAAGAAAGAAAAGAAACATTGAAAAATGTCCTTGCTTATCATAATTCAACGCTTTATATACAACCACAAATATATTAATCTTCCCCACTAGAGAAAAGCCAAAACCATGTCCACTTTCTACAACTCATTTTCTTTTATTTTCTTAAGGTTTTATTTATTTATTTGAGAGAGAGAGAGAGAGAAAGCAGAGAGACGTGTAGAGGAAGGCGGACAAGCAGATCCCATGCTAAACATGAAGCCTGATGCAGGGCTCAATCCCAGGACCCTGAGATCATGACCTGAGCTGAAATCAAGAGTTGGCTGTTCAACCTGCTCAACCCACTGAGCCACACAGATACCCCTGCATCTCATTTTCAAATTTAATCAAATCCGATATACATTCCTCAGAATTTTTTAATCTTTGAGCTAAAGTTGCAACCATCTTTAATGCTTCCAATTTACAAGATATATAAAAAGATCCTCACATTAAAAATTCCCATGGTGAAAAGTAGAACATAGAGAACAATATCCAGTACCATATCTTCCATCCTAGGAAAAGCACAGATCTCTTATTGAAGTAACCTGTCCAGACTCACTTTTATTCTTTAGAAGAATTTCTCTTGTCCATTTTCCTTCAGGGCTAAGAAGGGGCACTGAAGAGGGCTTTTCTATTAGAGGCCATTTTCCTTCAGCAGACCTTTTATTGTTGGCACAATTATAGAAACCCAAAGGTTGTCTAAAAGAAGATGAAAGTTATAGACCTTAAAATATGGGCCTGGATGACCCAGTGGCAAAAACAAGAAGTGAGAAAAGCAGTTATGGTTAATTTACCTCTGACACGGGACTTGGTCCTCTTAAACCAAATCTTGGTTCATGTCGGCAATGGCTATTGCTCCTTGTAGCTGTGGGAGATCAGAGGTGTTGAAATTTGAAATACAGAGAATAAGAGAGTAGAAAAACTTCCTGAATATTCATAATTTTGCCATGATGGATTTACTATTCCAGAACATATTTCTACTTTCAGTCTTTGAATATAGATTATACCTGGAGAAGGAAAAAAACTTTGTAAAGGGTTCGCTCTCTTTTCTTTCTTTCTTACTTTCTTGCAGAGGGTGGGGATTATCATTTTCTTTTCTAACCAAATATAATGAGTCCTTTATTTGTTGACCACTTTGGGGCGGGGGGGGGGCAGGGAAATACCACCAATGCAGGAGTCTATAAAAAGGAAAAGAGAACATAATTTATGGAATTTAATTCTAATAGAGATCCTGGATACATTTTTGTAAAACCCATAACACACACACACATAGACACACACAAACATACACATGAAGTTATTCTAATAATCCATCAAATAAATCAGCAGATGTAGCATGCCTCAGACACCTAAAAATATTTTCTTTCCAGGTGGCTATTTTCTCTAGGTGTTAGCCAGTAGCTTTGATTTTTCTTAAGCATTTCTATTTATCTGTTTCTATCCCATGATTTCTAAAATTTGGAAATGTAGACTCATGTATTTAATAAAATGTACAGAAACTCACAATAAATAAAACAAAAGCATATTTTTTTGTATATTTTACACCTACAAATACTAACTGAATTCAACTTTATAACATATCTGTAAGCTAATCAATAAATAAAGCTAATTTATTGGTCTTCAGTGTATTAAATATCATATACCACATTTGAAAGTGCCTATTTGGGGGCGCCTGAGAGGCTCAGTTGGTTAAGCGACTGCCTTCGGCTCAGGTCATGATCCCGGAGACCCGGATCGAGCCCCACATCGGGCTCCCTGCTCGGCAGGAAGCCTGCTTCTCCCTCTCTCACTGCCCCTGCTTGTGTTCCCTCTCTAGATGTGTTTCTCTCTGCCAAATAAATAAAATCTTAAAAAAAAGTGCCTATTTTCTTTTTTAATTCAACTTTTAAAACAGTTTTAAATAACATATAAAAAGGAGGTTTAAATCATCTGCAGAATCTATAAACACCTTCAAGGAGTCAACATAGTTTGAAAGGCATAGCCTATATTGCTATATTTCTGTATCTTGCCATATTTCACTTAGCCAGTTTCTGTAAAGCACCGGCCATACTAGTTTAACATCCTCGCGGTATTTTATAGAAAATTGTCTTCCTCTAGTTCCTTTAAGAGCAAAGTACCTTCAGAGCTATTAAGTCACTTTATAAAAAATTACCCTGTTTAGATAGTAACTCCAAAAGCTACCAATAACTAATGTGTCTAGTAGATACCCAGGAAACACTGATCATGGGTTCTTGATTTCCCTATGAGACACTCTTAGAAATTTGCCAATATAGAGGGGCACTTGGGTGGCTCAGTCGGTTAACATCTGCCTTTGGCTCAAGTCATGATCTAAGGGTCCTGGAATCAAGTCCTGTGTCAGGCTCCCTGCTCAGTGGGAAGCCTGCTTCTTCCTCTGCCAGTCACTCACTCTGCTTGTGTGCTCTCTCTCTCTCACAAATAAATAACTAAAATATTTTCTTGTAAAGAAATTTGCCACCTAGTGGGTGGGTATTAAGGAGGGCATGTATTGCATGGAACACTGGATGTTGTACATAAACAATGAATCCTGGAACACTGCATCAAAAACTAATGATGTATTGGACAGTTATGTATAGAAGAATGAAACTAGACCATTCTCTTATACCACACACAAAGATAAACTCAAAATGGATGAAAGACCTCAACGTGAGGCAGGAATCCATCAAAATCCTGGAAAAGAACATAGGCAGTAACCTCTTTGACATCAGCCACAGCAACTTCTTTCTAGACATGTCTCCAGGGTGCCTGGGTGGCCCAGTGGGTTAAAGCCTCTGCTTTCAGCTCAGGTCATGATCTCAGGGTCCTGGGATTGAGGCCCGCATCAGGCTCTCTGTTCAGCAGGGAGCCTGCTTCCTCTTCTCTCTCTGCCTGCCTCTCTGCCTACTTGGGATATCTCTCTCTCTCTCTGTCAAATAAATAAATAAAATATTTAAAAAATATATTTTAGAATCACCATCCCCTCTATCCTTTCCAGTGTTTTAGAGAAAGAAAATGTTTGCTCCCCAAAGAATTGTTGTCAGTGGGTTGCCTGGGTGGGATAGTCAGGGAGTGTCCAACTCTTGGTTTCAGCTCAGGTAATGATTTCAGGGTCCTGGGACTGAATCCCACTTCGAGCTCCATACTCACCATGGAGTCTGCTTGAGATTCCCTCTCTCCCTCTTCCCCTTCCTCTCTTTCTCTCTCTCCCTGAAATAAACAAATAAATCTTTTTTTTTTAAGATTTTATTTATTTGACAGAGAGAAACACAGCCAGAGAGGGAACACAAGCAGGGGGAGTGAGAGAGGGAGAAGCAGGCTTCCTGCCGAGCAGGGAGCCCGATGTGGGACTCGATCCCGGGTGTCTGGGACCATGACCTGAGCCAAAGGCAGTCACTTAACTAACTGAGCCACCCAGGCACCCCAAATAAATCTTTTTTTAAAAAAAAAAGATTTATTGCCATGGACAACAAGCTTAATAAATGATTGTTACTAAATACTGAGTTAATGACAGCTACATTCAATGAGTACCTACCTGGTTTCAGATACCATGCTCTAGATGCACCGTCACCGTCAAAAGTAAAACTTAACTGAGGTCTTTTATGTGCCAGGCACTGTCCTAAGTGTCTGTCCATGTATTGATCCATTTAATTTTCACAGGAGCCCACCGAGGTGAATAATATTAATGCCCCCATGTAACAAATGGAGCTGTGAAGCAGGGGAGGTTAAGCAAGTGGCCCAAAGTCGCAGGTGCACAGTCAGGCAGTCAGCCCTTCTTCTGCCACCTTCCTCCCATTCAGTTCTGCCAGTGATCCACTGGGCCAGTATTCATACCCGTCATTCCGCAGATGATCAGACAAGATATACAATTTGTGACTACTAACTTGCTTGCTCATAAACTGGTGAAGATAGTAGTTGAAGTTGACTAACTTTAAATTTCTGGCTTTCCGCACTATGCCAGCTCCGTCATCTGCCCATGCATATTCAGGTTAGGACCAGGCTGGCTATGTCCAACCATGGAACTGGGCAAGCTGGGCTTGTGGACTTGTTGGCTTATCTTTGGGCCACAGAGCAAGTCTCTCTCTCACCTTTCTGTTTTTCAGTAGTGATTACACTAGGAAGTGGTGTGAACCGACCACTGCTCACAAATTCTGTTCCTCCCGCTGTTCACTAGCTTGTTGTCCTACAGCTTGTACTGAACATCTCTCCTCCTGTTTGGCTTCTCTGGGATGTGTGGTAAACACAGCTGGAAGGGGGAGTCACATTGACTTGATGACTTTGTTTTGCTACACAGGTTTTTTCCTATCTGCACTAAAATTGGGCTTCCATTACTTACCAAGCAGCACATGTTTAGTGAATGCCTACTATATTCCTGGCACTGCACTATGCATTACCAAGACAAAAAATTCTGAGACCTCATGTATATTGTCTTCACAGTCTGAGTTTCTGGTTGGGAAACCAAGAGAAATTAACAAACAAAACAAAGCCAAAAATGATAAGAAGAACGAGAGAGTGATATAATCTATTTAAAAGTGGCTCAGTCGGTTGAACAGCTGCCTTTGTCTCAGGTCATGATCTTGGGGTCCTGGGATGGAGCCACACATCGGGTTCCCTGCTGCTTCTCCCTTTCCCTCTTCTTCTGACCCCTACTTATGCTCTCTCTCTCTCTCTCTCTCTCTCTCTCTCAAATAAATAAATAAAATGTTAATAAAATAAAATAAAGTGTCCAATGTCCAGACTAAAAAAAAAATGGGTGCAAAGGAATCTGAGAACTGAGAAATGATATAAGCTAGAATTATCATCTGAAAAGGCTTACTAGTGGTCTCCAAAATTCATGTAATTATAATCTTTCAAAGAGAAAGCTTACATAAATGGGAGAGGAGGAAGGCATTTAAGTAAGGAAGGAAAAGCCTGATGAAAGTGTGTAGTGGGCTAAGGCAAACATTACCATATTACCCAGTTGAAGTGCTAAATGGGTTTTGTTGGAGAAACGTCTTAACAAAAACAGGAAACACACACATACACACATCGCTCACAACCCCTCCTTTAACACCAAACAAAACTCCACTGAAGAATCTGACAGAAGAGTTGTGGTTGAACCAGGATTCTTATAAAACACTCAGTACCACAAAAAAAAAAAAAATTAATCAAGAAGAAAATCAACAGATCTATACAGCAGTATGGCAAAAAGTCAGTACACATCAATTTCAAAAGGCAAATACCACCCTCCCCCCCCAAAAAACCCAACTATGAAAAAGAAGAAAACTGCAAAATGACATTCCAAAAGGAACTAAATATACTGAAGCAGGCATTTGAGGACATGAAACCGTTTTCAACATACAGGAACTTGAATTCTGCACACACATACCATTCTTGGACTATCCACAACGAATAAACTTTACTAATTAAGGATATGAACTTTCTTTTTAAAGATTTATTTATTTACTTTAGAGAAAGAGAGCACGCACACACGGGGAGAGGGGCAGAGGAAGAGGGAGAGAGAGAGAGAACCCTCAAGCAGACTCCCTGCTGGGTGCAGAGCCCGATACAGGGCTCCATCCCAGGACCTGAGCCAAGATCCATAGACAGACACTGGATCAATTGGGCTAACCACACACCACAAGCATATGAGGATAAAACTTCAGTGAGAGGTCTGATAGGGAGCCCTTTAAAATACAGAATGCCTTTCTAAGTTTCTCAGCTTTGGGCCTATTGACATTTTAGTCTCTATATCTTTTTGTTTGGGGAATGCTCCTGTAAATTGTAAGATATTTAGCAGTCTCTAGCCTCTATTCACTAGATGCCAGGAGTAACACCATCCTCTGCCCACTCTCATAATTAAAAATGTCTCCAGATGTTGCCAAATGTCTGCTGGGAGGCTAAGTTGTTCTCAGTTGTGAATTGCTGACATACATCTGAGATTAAAACATCAGTAGATATGAGAACAGAAGATCAATGTATATTATATATTATGACAAAATAGAAGTAATAGAAAGAGAAATAAAGCAAAAAACCTGGTTGCCCTATAGGCAACAGGGAGGAGTTAAAGGATGCTGATAAAAAGCAAATAAAATATTAAATAGTAAAACAATTGCATTTTAAAAATATAAGCACAAAATTAAAATAAAAATATGACTACTTAAAAACAGATCTTTTAAAGATTATTTCTTTATTTGAGAGAGAAAGATCATGAGCGAGGAGTGGAGCAGAGGGAGAGCGAAAGAGTTTCAAGCAGACGGAGCATAGAGCCCAGTGTGGCTCTCCATCTCACAACCCTGAATTCATGACCTGAGCTGAAATCGAGAGTTGACACTTAACCAACCCAGTCACACAGGCGCCCCTAAATACCAATTTTTTAAATTATAGGACAAATATTACAGAGGCAAAAAATACAGAAATATAGGGAAATACACATAATTTAAAAATAATAACACCAAACATATTAGTCACATCAATTTTTTTAAAAGGCTCAACACACATATTAATTGAAGGAGATTTTAAATGTGTCTCATAAAATAAAGCCAAAGTGTATCCCGGACACAAGAACCAAATTTAAAACAAGGGAAATAAGCAGAAAAAAATGAGTGGCAGACCAAAGTATGTCCCGCAAATGGAAAGAAACAGAGATGAGGAGTAATGATCCTGACATCAGTCAAAGTAGAACTCAAGCTAAAACAAATAAATACGGGCACTTTTTAATGCTAAACATGACAGGTCACAAAGAAAATATAGAACTGATGAATAGTTGTGCACAAAATAATACAAAAACCATCTTCAATTTATGAAGCAAAATATACAGGAGGTACAAAGAGACATAGATAAAAACCTACTAAAACTACAAGACTTGAGGACATCATTCACGATACAAGTCAGATCAAGCAAATAAAAACTAAAGAGACAGAGTACTTAAACAACACAATCAACCAGGTAGAATTTATGAGTATATATAAATCTCTACAATCTGGTAATACAGGCAGAAACTTTTTCTCAAGGACTCATGAAATATTCACAAGAATTAACCAAATATTAGGTAACAAAAAATTGGTAATTTCATATAGTAGAAATATTACAATACAGTAAAATTAGAAGTTAGGAATAAAAACACAGAACAGTCCTTACACCTGGGGAATTTTTTTTAACTGTTAAATAACTCTTCAATTAAATAATACAAACTGAAATTGCAGAATTTTTTTAAAATAATGAAAATGAAAGTACTACATACCAGAATTTATGGAATACATTTAAAGCAGTTATCGGAGTAAACAGCATTGCACTAAACATTTCCATCAGTGAGATAAAAGAATGAATATAACTGAATTTAATTACCAGATCAAGAAACAACAACCAAAAAAAAAAAAAAATAGATATAATAAACCGAAAGAATTAACAGGAAATAAAGATAAAAACAGAAACCAATGAGGTAACATAGTCCTAATCAACAAATCAAAATCCCTGTTTAGAAAAATCATAATAGACAAACCACCAGCAAACTTGGAAGGAAAAAGAGATCACAATATGCAAAATATGAAATGAAATGGAGACACAACCACAGAAATTTAAAAATAAATTCAGAAGATACTACTTTGCAGATGCCTTTACAAGTAAATCTGAAAACCTAGATGAAAACAAATAATTTCTTAGGAAAATACAGATTGCCAAATTTGAGCCCATTAGAACTGGAAATTTTGTTATAAAGATCAACCAAACTAATTTCCATGGAAAAAAATAGAGAAATTTATTAAGGAACTACCCTACAAAAAAGCACCAGGTTCAGATGGATTCATATTGGAATTTTACCAAATCTTGAAAAAGGACAGTTCTAGTGTTCTACATATAGTTTAAGAACATTTAAACTGAAGAAAGTCCCTAGTTATTCTTATGAGGTACCTTTAATATTAATAGCTAACCCTGACAGACACAAGACAAGAGAAAGAAAGAGAGAGAGAGAAAGAAAAAAGAAAGAAAGAAAGAAAGAAAGAAAGAAAGAAAGAAAGAAAGAAAGAAAGAAAGAAAGAAAGAAAGACAAAGAACGAGAGAGAGGGAGGGATGGAGGAAGGAAGGAAGGAGGGAAGAAGGAAGAAAAAGAGGGAGAAAGGTAGGCAAATATCACAATATCCACTTATGGATACTAACCCAAAACTACTAGGTTAAATTATTAACAAAAGAATTCAATACCACAGGAAGGTAATACACTATTACTGGATGGAACATATTCCAGGAATGCCATGTAGATTTAACATCAGAAAGTCCATTGATATTATGGTAACAATATATTAATATTAATATAATATTAATATAATATTAATATATCCAAGGGAACAACTAAATAATTATTTCTGTATGTGCTGAAAACTTTAACAAAATTTGACGCTCATGCATAATAAATAAAAACATCCAAGGTGGTGGCGCCTGGGGGGCTCAGTTGGTTAAGCGACTGCCTTCGGCTCAGGTCATGATCCCGGAGACCCAGGATGGAGCCCCACATCGGGCTTCCTGCTCGGCGGGAAGCCTGCTTCTCCCTCTGTCAGTCCCCCTGCTTGTGTTCCCTCTCTGGCTGTGTTTCTCTCTGTCAAATAAATAAAATCTTTTAAAAAAATTTCAAAAAATAAAAACATCCAAGGAAATAGGAATCAAAGGCTAGTTTTCATAAATGGTACAATAAGTAGAGCTCATTCTAAAGACAGTGTTTTACTTAATGGGCATTTCCACTAAAGTCAGAACCAAATCAAGGATGTCTACTATCTCTGCTGCTTTTCAACACTGTATTTGAGATATTAGTCAGTTCAGTTGAATAAGAAAAAAAAAAGGCATAAGAAAGATAGGTCAGAAAAAAAATTTTTTTTAAATTTAAAATTAAAAAAAAGGTTAGGAAGGAAAATTATTTCTGTTTGCAGAGTGACATACATTCTGAAAAATGCCTGGCCAGTATTCTTCAGATGGATCAAGGTTATGAGAAATAGGGAAAGACTGAAGAATTCTCAGAGAGTTGGGAAATACTAAGCAGAAAACCAACTAAGTCCAATGTGAATTATATCCTGGGAAGTGAAATATAGAAACTTTCATATGAAATTTCATCATAGAAACTGGCAAAATTTGAATAAGGTCTATAAATTATTATTATTACTGTGTCAATGTTAGTTTCCTGGTGTTGGCAATTATACTGTGATTAAGGAAAACTAGATGGAAAGCATATAGAAACAATTTTTGCAACTTTTCTGTAAGTCTATGATTATTAAAAATAAAAATTTTCATAACAAATAACTGTAGCAGTCCCTTCAGTTGATTCTGATGCATGTTAAAATTTGAAAAAATCACTGCACTAGACTAACAGTTTTGGTCTCTTCCCTCTTATTATTTTTCACCATAGAGGTGATGTTCATTTGTCTATATTTCTCAGGTGGATGATATGAACCAAATGAATAACCTTTCTATTTCTCTCTCTGCCTTTGATCTGGAAGAGATTCTTGCTGTATGGAACCAATCTTTCACTCAGGCTGACCTTCCCAAGGTCTGGACTTTGAGAGAGAATTTTAACTATTTTTACCAATGTTCCAGAGTCATATTTTCCAATTACCTAATCAATAATAAAGCTGACATCTACCATGTCCTGTTTCTGTCTTTCCAGTGGTTTTGAACTAGTGAAGTAGAGACTTCCTTAAACCCAACACCTTGACCACCTGGGTGGCTCAGTGGGTTAAAGCCTCTGCCTTCGGCTCCGGTCATGATCTCAGGGTCCTGGGATCGAGGCCTGCATCATCGGACTCTCTGCTCAGCAGGGAGCCTGCTTCCTCCTCTCTCTCTGCCTGCCTCTCTGCCTACTCGGGATCTCTCTCTGTCAAATAACTACATAACATCTTAAAACAAACAAACAAAAAAAAAAAAACTGTGACCAAGGCATGGTCAGGACACCTGGCTCAGTGCAGGCAGTGGGAGAGGCAATTTCCTAAATTATTTCCTAAGTACAGGTAGGAAGATACATCTACCAAAGGACAGTAACTTACCATTTAAAACATATTGGGGAATACATCTTAAACAATCAAGGAATGTTCCTAAAATTTTATGTTGAATACATGATAGACAATTATACACAAGGTGTCAAGACAGGTCAATGGGGAAAAGAAGAGTCTTTTAAATAATGTGGTAAGACAACAGGATATCCACATGCAAATGAATAAAATTGAACCCTCTCCTTACATTGTAAATAAAAATTAACTCAAAATGGATCATAGGCCAAAATGTAAGACTTAAACCTTTGAAATTTTTAGAAGAAAACATAGGAGTCAGTGTTCATGATCTTTGATTATGCAAACCCTCCTTTAATGTGTCACCACAAGCTCAAGAGAAAAAAAGAATAAAATGGATTACTTGAACCTCATCAAGTGAAGACAACTTTCAAGAAAATGAAAAGACCATAAAGCAAGAGAAATGTTTGCAAATCATTTATCTGATAAGGGAATTGTATCCAGAATATAAAAAGAACTTCTACAATTCATTCATACAATACAAGGAAACATTATCAAATTTAAGGCGAGGCAAAGGATCTGACTGGGCATTTTTCAAAGAAGCTATGAATCATCAAGAAGCATACGAATTGATGTTCCACGTCATTAGCTATTAGGGAAATGTAATCAGAACCAAAATGAGATACCACTTCACATCCACTAGGATGTCTGCAATCAAAAAGTCAGATAACAAGTGTTGGCAAGGATGTGGAGAAATTAGAACCCTCATACACTGCTTGATGTATGAGGATGTAAATTGGTGCAGTTTTGGGAACTAGTTTGACAGCTCCTTAAAAAGTTAAAAATGACTCCAGGAATCCCACTTCTAGGTATATACCTAAGAGAACAGAAGACATACATCCACATAAAAACTTGTACATAAATGTTTAAAGAAGTGCCATTCTTAATAGACAAGAAGTGGAAACAGCCCAAATATTCACCAGCTGATGACAGAGAAACAAATGTTGTGTGTGCATACAATGGAGAATTATTCAACAATAAAACGAAATGAAGCACCGATATGTGGGACCACTGGATGAATGTTGAAAACATTATGCTAAGTGAAAGAAGCCAGGCACAGAAAAGCACCTTTTGTATGATTCCTTTCACATAAACTCTGAAGAGTAGGCAAAGGCATAGAATCAGAAAGTAGATTAGTAGTTTCCCAGGGCTGGGAGATTGCTGGGATGGGGAGAGGAGGGCAGGGACGGCTAAAGCAAGGCTGCACTTCAGATAATTGTGCTGATGCTTCTAAGACTACCTGAATACACAAAGAGGCATTCAAACGGTGAATTGTATGGTATGTGAATTCTATTTTCATATGAATGTATGAATCAACAGATCTGTTTTTAAAAAAAGTTTTGAGGAAAGAAAAAAAAAAAAAACCTTCAACTCCACTAAACAGAACTTAACCTCAAAACCTTTAAATTATGGGGTGCCTGGGTGGCTCAGTGGTTTAAGCCTCTGCCTTCAGCTCAAGTCATGATCTTAGGGTCCTGGGATGGAGGCCCACATCGGGCTCTCTACTCAGCAGGAAGCCTGCTTCCTCCACTCTCTCTGCCTACTTGTGATCTCTCTCTCTGTCAAATAAATAAATAAAATCTTAAAAAAAAAAACGTTTAAATTATGGTACATGATCATTTCTGGGTGATAAAATTAAAGGTTACTGTTTTCTTCTTTATACTGCTAACTGTATTTTCAACAGGTACAAATATTACTTTTAAAATGAAAAAATTAAACCTTTATTATAAATGATTAAAATGCGGGGGGCGGGGGGGAACCTCGCTAACGTAACGGGTTCCTCAGTGTGCCAAAGACAGCTATTTGAGGAGGAACACATCAGTAAGAGGACCCTATTAATCAAATCCTGGGATGGCAGGGCCCCGGGGCTGGCATGCATTTGACCCAAGTTCTGGTTAGCCACAAATGATTACCAGGCCTCTTCGGGCCAATCTCGAGAAAGATCTTTCTAAACACCATTTTGATTTGCATCAAATAGCTTGGAAGAGAAATCAGAACTCCTGGAGCCACTACTGGGTACTTCAATTCCTCCTCTACAAAATATGGAAAGAAAATAAACGCAGACCATGTAATGATCCAATTGCACTAGATGGGTGGCTCTCAGCCCTGCAGAATCAACACCCTCTGTGAACCTAAGAGGAATGTAAATTCTAGGGCTTCCCCTCAGACCTCCTGAGTCAGGAACTCTGGAATACAGGCCAGCAATCTGTGTTTTAACAAGCCCTCCTCATGCTTCTGATGCTGGCTGGGTTTGAAGGGTACTGATCATTATTTCTTCTGGGCTTGAGAAGGAAAATCATCAGTCAGTACCTAGAGAAAGTTTTTGAATCACATGTCTTTAAACCTCAGGCCTTCTGAAATGCCCCCTTGACTCCTTTCATTTTCTCTCCCAACACGCGCACGCGCACACACACACACACATGAATCGCTGTCTTAATGAGTGGCTTATTACTCATGGGCCTCTCTCCCTCAGGTGTCCAGGGACTGTCAAGATGGCTCAGGACATTCATATACAGTCCCTCTAATGCTGTGGTCCAGCAGAGCACAAGAAACCTCCCCACAGCTCGGGAACAACCCCAGGTGGTCTCTGGCAAGGGCAGGTAGACATCTTTTGAGTTGGGAAGTCATTTAGCAAAGAAGAACCTTCTTCTTTGGATATACCTCTGTTGGAAATACTTGTCCTACCTTTCACTGTGGCAATTTCCATTTTTTTACAACATTTTTCATTTTTACTTTTCACTCTAGACTTTTTCAAAAAACACGTTGACAGAGTAAAGTGTTCTTACCTCCTGCCTTCTTTGTCACCCAGCTGTCCCCCCTTCACTTCGGCTGTGGAGTGTGGGGGCCAAACACCAGCTGTGATTTTGAGAGAAGTGGTATACCATCTAAAACTGATGAGAAATCTGAGTGGCAGGGGTCTCCCTCTCTCTCCTTCTCTCTCTCTCTCTCCCTCCCTCTCTCTCAGACACACTTGCTTAAAGGGAAAGGTGATGTAAAGGCAAAAATGTCAAAGCATATTGTTTTGCCCACCTGAAGGAATCTGAATTCAGATTTTGTTTGCTTATATTTTTGTTTTTCACTACAGCTCTCTTCTGAGAGACTCACTTTCTTTGTCCAGCACATTTTGTGATGCCCAAGACCTTCTATGAGCACCTTGGTCTGAGAACCACACAGAAAACGTTTCCAGGCTGAGCAAAAAAGTGAGGATGGACTTCTCAAGTTAAATATGGTCTCTCACCTTACAAAAACAGCAAAAATAAGCAGATGCAATTTGTTATACTAACATTGTTGACAAGATTACCATGAACGCTACAGGCAAAGACAGCAGCAAAGAGCTCACTTCCTCTGCCAACTGCTTTGTGTCTTAAGGGAACGTGTTGACTCACTGAATGACTGAACTAAGCCATTTTGCAGAATCTATGAATCTTGCCTCTGATAGCTAGCACTTAATGGCTATGTCGCAGGACTGTGTTCTCCCTGTCAGACACGATCTGTAACATGATAACAGCACTATCTCTTTTCCTCCCTTTTTCTTCCTATTTTTCTAAGGGTAAAGAAAAAGATCTTGTCACCTACCACAAATATTTGGATCTTTCACCTCGTTTTCTAAATTCAGCCTAAAAGTGGTTGATGGAGCCTGTCATTTTGTAAGCTTTGGTAATAATTTCTCATGCTCGGAGAATACTATCCTAATAGTAAGATGGAATTTGTTTATTTGTTCACTCCTGTCAAACAAGAGATCTATATGTCCATAAGACATAGGAAATCAACTGGGAAGGGCAAAGCTATCCGAACACATTTGTTCTCTAAAGAATCTAGTAGCCCATTTTAACAAGGAACAAAACATAAAGTTAGTTTGCATCTGGACTCCCTTTTGAACCACTTTCTTCCTTGGACCTTTCTGGTCTCACGTCCCTAATGGAAATACTCAGTGCACTCTATGCCATCCTCATTCCTTGCTTTCTTCTGAATGCATTTAACATACTCGAGGGATAATTTTCATTCCTGCTGGCCCTAGAGTGTTATAAAACTGAAAGACTAAAGGACTCATATTCTTCCTTCGGTGAAACTACCTTGGGAGGGTTTGAGTCCTTACCCTGTGCTCGCGAATCAGCCCAGCAACAGTCTGTCTGTGGCCTTGAGAGACTGGCCTAAATTTTGCCTTCATTAAATTATTTAATCATACCTTTGTCTGTCTTGGAGAATCCTGGACTGATGTCCTGTATCTTTAGTTGTTTCACCAGTTGCCAAGGAATGTCTGTCCTCCAGATCTGCTCCTCCCCCTCGTCACATTCGCTCTAGAGCAGATCCTTGGTTCTCACTCCCAACACAGTCATAGCTGCAGCAAAGATGTGGAGGTGGCTGGGACCATCAGCAGGCTGACTCCCTGTAATGGAACAGAGTGACGTGCTGGTTTCCCATCTAAGCTCCATGACATATAGCCCTCGTGAGATTTTCTAAGCCTTAGTTTCTCTTATCTATAAGATACTGATGATAATACAATTCTAAGGTAGTGCTGTAAGAATTCACTTGTTATTTGAAAAGTTGCAGGCAGTATATTCAATAACTATTCATTCTATTTTTTCTTGTTTTCTCCCCATTTATATCAGTAGTAAGTATATCGAAGACTTAGGGGTGCCCAGGTGGCTTGGTTGATTAAGCATCTGATTCTTGGTTTCAGCTCGGGTCAGGATCTCAGGATCTTGAGACCAAGATCCGCATCAGTTTCCGTGCTCAGTAGGGAGTTTACCTGAGATTCTCTCTGGCCCCTCTCCCTCTACCCCTCCCTCCCAGGGTCCTCTCCCTCTCTCTCTCTCTCTCTCTCTCAATAAAATAAATAAAATATTTTTAAAAGATTTAGGGTATTAAATGTCATAGAATTCCAGACCTCACAGAAACTAACAATGGCATCCAACTAAACTTTTAGTGGTAGCATATTTTTTTAACAATATAGGCCTTAAGAAAAGATTTTTTTTTCCTTTTTCTTGCCTCATTAAGTTTCCCACAAGAACAACTAACTGCTAGAGATGTGATCTCTATTCATAACCAATCCGTGTTACCTGGTTCAAGCTTCTCAATATTACCAAACCTGTGTCCTAGTAAGAAATTACTGACGCACCTGGACGGCTCTAGAACCCACGGTCTGCATTTCACACCAGTGTCGTGGAAAATAAATATTGTGCTATAAATAAATATATAAATATATAAATAAATATATGCTATCAATATTGCTGATCATTTTTTAGATCTGTACCACCCAAAGATTAGACTTCTCAGGAGCATATCTATTCTCTGACTTTTGACCAATACGAGCTAAAGTGTTTTTCAGTATTGAATCTCAAGGCCAGAGTTTTGCTGTGTATTTCTGCATGGCTGCTTTCATATACTACATACAGCTAATCAAGGCGAATGTAATCACGGGGACATGATGCAGTTGTCAGAGCTAATGACCCTCAACGTTACCACCTAACACACCTTTGATATTTATTTAGTTGGAATAAGCATAATACCACAGAGCAATTACGAACCTATTTCTTCAGGTCCTGAAGCAGCAACTATGTCCTGATTTAGAAAAAGAAGAAGGAGAAGGAGGAGGAAGAGGAGAGGAAGAAGAAGGAAGAAGAAAGAAAAAAGAAAGAAACTACAACTCTCAGATCATATAAAACCTATTGCCTTGGTTTTTCACGAATTATTTTCATATTCCACTGTACTTGCCCCACATCTAAATTGGCAAGGTCATATGAAACTTAAAACTCTAACACTTTTTTCAGGGAAAGTGCCTGATTAGAGAAACATCCACTTCTGAATCACCCATTTCTTTAAAATCACAGAGTGGTGTGAAAAGGGAACTCAGGGATATCATTTCTAGCTTGTACCAATTGGCTTTCTGCTCTGCGACCATCAGCCACAACAGATAGAAACTGGTTGATTTCCAGGGGTCCTGAAGAGCAATAAAAATCATGAAGCAATAAACACTGTTTACTTGGTACAAGTCTCATTTGTCAAATTTTGAAAATGTCACCAAGGCAAGGTTTATTTTTCCCAGGCAACAGGATAGGCCCAGCAGACTGATTTTTCTCAGTGAATTTTTTTTCCTGAAATCAGATTTTTTAAAGGTAACATCCAAATAATTCCAAGTGAGGCACAATACTGAGGCTTGTGGTGAAAATCCAAACAGAGGAATAGCCACTTCTTCTAAGAGGCCATTTCTGGTTGTCACACAAGTCCTCTGTCTGCCAATCTTCCTTCGAAAAGAAGTTGTATGCAAGAGAAAATGGGAGGCATAAAATCATTTACCTGGAGGAAAGCTTATGGGTCATGAAAAGGTACACTTGTCATTCCAAGGAAAGGAAGGAGGAAGGAGGAGGGGAGGAAGGCAGGGAGAGGGAAGGAAGGAAGGAAGGAAGGAAGGAAGGAAGGAAGGAAGGAAGGAAGGAAGGAAAGAAGGAAGGAAAGAAGGAAGGTTCAGAGGGAGGGAGAAAGGAAGGAGAAACAGGAAGGAAAGGAAGGAGGAAGAGGAAAGCAAGCAAGGAGAAAGAAGGTAGAAAAGAAAGGGTGAGCATTTAATTCTGTTTGTATTCCATTAGGTTTTCAAGCATCAGAACTGACAAACCCTGTGCAACATTGAACTCACCACCCTTCTTAAACTTCTGGGCTTATATTGAAGAAATTAATGCTCCTACACCAATCCTTTGAGTGTAGATGGATTTCTAGTGCCGAGTTCAGCAGAACTATTAAGAAGAAAGTTTGGATCTTTGGAGTGGAACCTAAAAGCTTTTCTTTATGTAGTGGCTAAAAGATGACAAATCTTATTTTATTTTCTGAATGGACAGTTAGTTTATTCAAATTCTAAATGCAGAGGTATAGCTTCCTTCGAACTAAATGCTAATGTTTGGTCTAAAAGGTAATTCCAAAGTGATAATGTTAATGGGCATTCTATTTCCTAATCTGGTCAAGAAATGGCTCTTCAAATCTCCGCAGAGATCCTGTAACATTTTATACCTGCTCCATCATCATTTATCAATATTCATGGACACATCTGTAATTTCGGAGACACTGGACAGAGCCTTGTTGGTGATGTGGAAAAAGCAGTCCCTGGAAGGGCAGTATCATGACAGAAGTGAGCCCCTGAGGGACCCTCAACTCCTGCCTCGCCTTACCCCAATTAGTGTCTCCTCCCCAACGTGTCTTCCCACTGTCCACTACTCCCCAGAACCTGCTACGTCTCCCAGTGTGCTCTGCTCCCCTTCCTCTCTCTCCAGAACATCTTACTGCAATGCTAAAGCGATTGTAGTAACCCAACTTGCTTACATACTTGCATTTTTGCTTCAGCTTGCAGGGCTTCAATCTAGAGGAGAAACCAGATGCGCTTAAGACAGTATTTTCTGATTTTAATAGACCCTCCAGCTACCTGCAAGAAGAGCAACTTCTTTCCACCTCCTTTGCCCTGAAATATTAAAAATCAATAACCAACCTCTCAAAACGATTCTGCAATGGGCAGTCCACCCTGAGCAGCAGGAGTGTCCTGTTTGGGTGACAGCCCCTGGACTAACATGTCCAGCCTCGGTGGCACCCCTGGCAGAAGCCGAGATGGCTTTGTCACTCCGACAGCACAGCCGAGTTCCCCTCGGTCACCATGGCCAATGAAAGGCAAGATTGCCCCCAGCCCGAACATGGAAAAGCACCTTCTTGCACTTATTGATTCCAATGGAGGAAGATTCGGAAGAGTGTGCACTGTTCAAGGGCTCTGATCCAAAAATTGCTCGGGAGGGGACAGAAATGTCACCAGGGGTTCTTTTACTGCCGCTCGGTCCCCTCCCCTCTTCCCAAACTTCTAGCATCTTGCCCTTCACTCCTCTTTCTCTGTTATCTTAACACCAGCAGGAGAGTAGGGCCATGTTAATGTTCAGGAGTTTTTTCTTCTTTGTCATACAGCTTTGGGGCTACAGAATAAGGCATTTGTGGGCCTGATTATTTTCCAGGGAAAGAAAGTATCCGCAACCCCTTGGAAAGTTGTTCTTTTCCTCGAGTCCCCTAGCTTCAGATATTGGTCACATGGACCTATGTGGTGGCACCATTTTATACCGAAGACACTGTTTTGTGGATATCTGTCCCTTCCCGAGTAACTGTGGAACCATCTGGCGTGCAGCAAACAAGCTTATGCATTCAGTGTTCTTGGGAAACCTAGCAGTTAGCAATTAATTTTCTCCCTGAATATTAGAGTGGAAATGATAACCGAAGGGACACAAGCAGACAGCACTGGAAAGGACTTGGAAGACACCTCATGTCTACAGATGTAGAAGTTCCTATGCATTTACTCAGATAAGAAACCAAATCCATTGTAGTTTATGGATTCTAGTTTGTTGCATAAATGGCAGCCTGCTGATTATAAATCCCACACAGGCTTCCCTTAATGACCTTAATGGGTTGCCATTATTTTACTGCGCTATCATTCAAAAAAAGCCCATCTGGTTTTCATAAATACAGGCAGAGGACGGGGGACTTTGACATTTATGAATGCAAGTGAAGAGTATCTTTGGTTTGGGTGAGATCAGGAGCTTCTCTTCCCTCAATGAGTCTCCATGATTTCTTCAGGAGGCACCTCAACACAAATGCCCAGTGTTAGGGACCGGGTAAGTAAGTGGTCTTTCTTTTACATGATGGATTATTAATTTCAAAGATATTTACCTAAATTCAAATATTGAGAAAACACTTCACCGAGAAAAGAATGACATAAACTGCACACTGGCCATAATCTCTACCATCTAACCAAACTTTCCAGGTCAGCTGGAGAGGGACTTGTACTTTCTTGGCCTCTGTTCCCTCCCTTTCTCTATAATGAGAAGTGTCCCAGTTCCTCTTCTGCATGTACTGAATAAGGGAATGAGGCACAAGTAGTTTATTAGGGCAATGACTCCAAGAGGCACAGGGATGAGTGACGAAGTGAGAGTCAGAAAAGAAGAAGAATGTTGATCAATGAAGTTAACCCTATGGAAAATGGGAGAGAAATCCTGCTGGATCTCTGAGAGCCTGACTTCTCGTTTTCCCCGCCACAGTGTGTATCCATCCACATGGCACTTGGTTGCATGCCAGTTGCTCCTGGGACACATAGTCGTGCCCACGGAGACCAAGCAGGCTTCTGCTCCCAGAGTTCGGAGAGCTGCAGGAAACCAGCTGAGCATAGGACAGCCGTCTCCAGGGTGGGCCATGGAGAGGTAGGCAGGGAATCTAGAGCATCTGCTAGAAGGTAATTGGTTTAGATATCCTCTGACATGCCTTCAATTGCTGGAAGCTTACTTGGAGGACAGGGATGTTACTGAATGATCTTGCTTTATGTCTTTTGCATTTTCCACAATAAGTTTTAGAAGGCAAGAAAAAATAGGGTGACCTGAGTGACCCAGTCAGTGAAATGTCTGACTCTTGATTTCAGTTCAGGTCATGGTGTCAAGGTTGTGCGATCAAGGCCCGAGTTGGGCTCCACTTGAGATTTTCTCTCTCTTTCCTTTCCCCTCTGCCCCTCCCACCCCTTTCTCTCTTCCTTTCTCTCTCTCTCTTAAATAAATAAATAAACCTTTTCTTTAAGAGTGTTATGAAGGTGGCGCCTGGGTGGCTCAGTTGGTTAAGCGACTGCCTTCGGCTCAGGTCATGATCCCGGAGACCTGGGATCGAGTCCCACATCGGGTGCCCTGCTCAGCGGGAAGCCTGCTTCTCCCTCTCACTCCCCCTGCTTGTGTTCCCTCTCTAGCTGTGTTTCTGTCTGTCAAATAAATAAAAATATTAAAAAAAAAAAGAGGTATTAAGCCAGTGTTAACTAAGGAATCATTGAACACTACATCAAAATCCAATTATATACTATACAGTGGCTAACTGAACATAATAAAAAAATAAAAAATAAATATAAATGTGTTGTTAATTAGTTATTCATTACCACAATTTTAAGGTAGCCCCCATCCAACTGGGGAATTCTGGAAGACCATGTAGGTCATACCCTTGGAGATATTCTGGATGAGAGCTGAGGGACCTGAGTCTTCAGCCACCACCTCCCAACTGTCATTTGTCTAAAACCACTTAAACTGGGACCCTGACTCCCCAATATTTCTGGTCTACACCATAGTGCCATAGTAAGTCTGCATGGCCAAAGGGCATCCTCAAGTAAAGAGTGCACATGCTTGGCAATGGAAGTCAGCCAGCTTACACGAAAATGGTAAGGACAGGGGGAGGAGTGAGGGCACCGTCAACATATGCCATAGAGGAGGTTCATCTCTCAAGCCCTCTGGTACATACGGAAGCCCTAGAGAGCCGTGTACTTTATACACTATACAACCTATAGGTTGCTGCATTCATCTACAGAGGCCACTAGAGGGGCAGAGAGCCACACCTAAACACAATCCTATGGCCTCCATCAAGGGTCTCCTAACCACCACGGACAAACGTCCACATCTTCTCCAGACTATTGCCTTGATGGGACGGTCTCTGCCACCTGCTGGAAATGACAGCACCCTGTTTGCTCCTCTACCTGTGCTGTATGTTCCTGCAGAACAGAGTCTGTCTTCCTCTGTTCTACTCTCAGGGCCCAGCACAGCACCGTTCCACAAACACTTGTTTCCTTGGATAAACTGCAAAAAGTTATGTATAGAAAAACTAAAAGGAAACGTGCTCTTTAAAGTAGTATATATTGCTGGTGGAATTATTTCCTGCTTTTGTTTTTGCCTTTGCTTTCTTTTATTTTTAACTTTCGGTTTTCATGAAAATAATGTGTGCTTTTTGAGAGAGTTTGGAAAGCATAGAAAAACAATTTGTTTAAAAAAATCATCTTTGCTTATAAAGACAAAAGTAAAAAAAAACACACAAAAAAAAAACAAAAAACAGGCTCCTGCTTCAAAGATAACTCAGCCCTACATCTATGATTGGCTCTGAGTTAGAACAGAATGTTTCAGCTTTCCGGCCACTTGGTAATTTGTTGAGTGATAATTATTCCTAGAGGCCCACCTAAAATAGCAATGCCATCTTTCAATAAAGAAAAGAAATGGTTATGATGGAATAAATGACATGAATAACCCATCCATGTTAATCTCCAGTTTCTCAAAGGGTTCTTTACCTCATTTCTTCTAGAACTCTCCAAGTACTATAGAATATTTCAGGTGGAGGTTTGCCTGATTTAATTTAGAAACCAAGGAGCGCCTGGGTGGCTCAGTCGTTAAGCGTCTGCCTTTAGCTCAGGTCATGATCCGAGGGTCCAGGGATTGAGCCCTGCCTCGGGCTCCCTGTTTGGCAGGAAGCCTGCTTCTCCCTCTCTCACTTCCCCTGCTTGGCTTCTCCCTCTCTCACTCCCCCTGCTTGTGTTCCCTCTCTCACTGTGTTTTTCTCTGTCAAATAAGTAAATAAAATCTTTAATTTAGAAATAGTGTAGAGCTAACCTCGAGAATGAGCTTTGAACTGCATTGACGCTCTTTAATTTCAGTATATCATTGTAACTACCAATTTAATTCCTCATGTTTTAGAGAAACTTAGGTTTCAGTCACCACATTATTAACAATTAATGGTCAGATTTAGGATGGGATACTCTGATTTTAATAAAAGCCCTCACAGGAGAGGTCAGTGAACTGTACACAATCAATCATTTATAAGCCGTCTTTGGTTTTCATTGAAATATTTATGAATGATAAAATTATGTTGACAAGGCAAAGTTTGATAGGGAGGCCATTTCTGACAACATGACATGGTTTCATAAAAATGCCTGGGTACAATTAAAATAAGGCAAAAAGTTAAGCCAGAGGAAATGGATAATTCCATTTTAAATTCTCCCAGGAACAAGAGACATCTACTGTGAACACCCACATGATTATATATGCAACATATTCTCAGGATCAGACCAAAAGAGGCAGCTAGAATCACGTTTGAAATAAAAAGAAAAGAAAATACAACTCTTGTCCAGTGTCTTAGCAAGCAGATGTTGTAAGTTTCTATAACATAACGACGGCATTCAGTCAAAAAACTGGTTACAAGCATGAAGAATCAAGTCAATATTATTCTTTAATGTAGAGTTGCCTGCCTCTTCTGAGACCAAATTGTTGTAACAGAAACCATTGCCTCGTGTTATTTAATTCAAATGTAGCAGAGACTTCCAGGAGTCAAATTAAGAACGTCCACATGATGGGCACAGTGAATTGGGGCCACCACCTCGCATATCCCTGGAAGGAAAGGCTGCTTTTCAAATCCCTTTCTGTACCGTATGTATAAAATTAGTCCCTACAGCCCGGCAACATCGCCAAAGGAAAAGGCGGTTGATGTTCCTTTGAATCTAATTCCACATGTGTGGAAACAGGAAGCTGGTAGGAAGTCATTCATAAATAGGCTGAGCTCACAAGGCCTTGCTGCTGACCCCCAGGCAGCCCAAACATCCATAGGCCCTCTGGTAGAGCAAATCAACAAGGCCTAGTGTTCACCGGGAAGGACATCATATTTCGGAAGTACAATTAGGAATGGTGGATGAATGAAAACAACCTTGAAGTTCCATAGCTTGGTTTACTTTCTTTCCATAGCCTCCCATAACATAAAACATAGCTAGGTGAGCTGGAGTCAGTTACAGCTCTCTGGAACTAACCTGAACTTGCTTAAACTTGCTGAATTTTGTTTGAACATGGGATCTGGGAGCCCATGAAATGCAAGAAAAAAATAAAAATATTTTATGACTCTGATAATATGAATTTGCAGTATCAGCCAACCCACATTAATTTAGAATAATTAGGCAGAAGTGAAATATCCAGAATATAGAAACGTTAACATTATTTGAAGCACATATATCACATATGATATAATTAAACTATTTTCAACGGGAGGCCGTGAAACACTCCAGCTGCAATATTAATGAAACTTTTCCTATTTTTTAAACATTAATCATATTCCAGTGACTGTTGTTCGAGTGCTTTCCAAATCCAGGAAAACAATTAATTTCCTTGAGATTTTGAGGACCATGCTGGCCTGCCTTTATTACCAATCTGCCTAAGGAGTAATTGTTTTCTACAGATGGTAGAGAATTTCCCAGAAATAGACCCTATTCAAGTGAGCACACATTCCAGATCACTAAAACTGTGCATCTCTAAGATTATTTGCCTCTGGAGGGGTAGAATTCAGATTCCATCATGACAGTTACTAATGTAAGATTTAATTCTCCGAACTCGTGAAAAATGAGTTTGAAAATGTAGAAGCCAACCTGGCAGGAGCTCCAGTGACATTTCCCAATGCTGATCCCTCTCCCTGAGCTGGCTCGTCTCTAGCACAATTTGAGATTTCTCCTTCAGAGTCCCTTCAAAAGCATCCTATACTTTTCACTTAATATTCCACGAACGTAGGGGCGCCTGGGTGGCTCAGTTGGTTGGGCGACTGCCTCCGGCTCAGGTCATGATCCCGGAGACCCAGGATCAAGTCCCACATCGGGCTCCCTGCTTGGCGGAAAGCCTGCTTCTACCTCTCTCAGTCCCCCTGCTTGTGTTCCCTCTCTGGCTGTGTTTCTCTCTGTCAAAGAAATAAATAAGATCTTAAAAATATATATTTCACAAACGTAGTCTCTTGTCCCTGCTAGGGAACCCCCCCAACATCATCCAAGGCATTCTGGATATCTCCCCAAACACAATTCTGATCTTGATATTTCTCTATTTAGAAATCTTCAGTGGCCCCCACTCTCTGAAGTTCATGAACAGGAAATGAACATGGGTTGAAAAACGCAGCTTACATGACTGTATTAGTAAAGCAAAACAAAAAAATCTGCATTCATTTCCGTGATTTTTGCCACGTGTTAATACCCTCATCTGTTGAAATGGCTTACCTACACACCTGTGTTTCAAAACAATTGGGAACATTAATTAAAAATGTGAAAGTGGAGTTGCTCTAAAAAATGTAAAACTCTAAACAAAACACATGCAGGTTATCATTGTATTTCTGTAAGCCTATTGGCCTGTTGGCTTTTTCGCTCAGAAAAAACCTGGTGGTTTCTCTGGTTACCAGCTAGAACATGAGGGGACACACTTCCTTCACTGGTCCTTAATTTCTGTTCTGCCACAGAGATAAATAAGCTCAACTCAGACATGCTTAGCCCCTCGCTGTGAAAACCATTATTATTCTTTTGCATAATTATCATGCTTACAGATTTTATAATTCTTCCCTTGCATTTGACATTTTACTTGGTGCCCTGTATCCAATTTTTTGTAAATCAATTCAATTTAATCTCACCATCGGCTTTTCGAAGAAATGGTTTCAAGACCAGGCTTCAAAGTCTCACTCACTCCCTGCCTTCTCTGACTCTTCACTTGGTATTTCCAATATTCATGTGGTCTTTTTGGAGATCACCACATAAAAGAAAGGATGCAAAAGGCCATCAGGAAACATTCCAAGATGCTTGTAAACCTAATTTTCTGGGTCCTTCCTAAGAGTCACATTTATAAAATGTGCACTAACAAAAGCTCAGTAACCTAGTATAGTGCATTAAACTTAATCCTCTGTGGACTTTTCTATTAGACTGAACTCCAATTTGATTAGGCGTAGGAGATCCCAGGAATTTAAAGCTGTCTAAAATAGACTGGGTGTGTGTGCACACACACACACACACACACACACACACAATCTAGCTGTTTGAAAACCCGTGCAGGGTGAATTCTGGTGAAGGTTTCACACGACTTGAACTTAGCAGTTTTCACCTTCTGCGTTTCCGTGGATACTCTGGTGGCACGTAATTTTGTTGTGTTTTATTCCCGCACTCCAATCCCTACACACACACACCCAGGAGAAAAAGCTGGCAGAAAGAAAGGAAAGGAGGGAGAAAGGACAGAGGAAAGGAGACCAGACAAGAAGAAATAGAAAAGGAAAGAAAATGGCCAATGTGTAAGTGCTAAAAAAATTTTAATGCAAAAGAGATGAGAGTAAGAAAACATCTCTTGGAAGGACCAACTCAATGGGGCCCCTGCCTCCACCTCCCACTGTAAGGACAACTAAATTCACTTCTTGAATTCACTCCAGTGCCAATTTTCAGGGCTATTAATGAGAAAGAGCTTCTTCTCTCTGCAGCTGAGAAATACAATAAAATAACAATAAAATATCGTGGTGAACACAGACATTTGTGAATTAGTGTGAACCAACCCCGCTCTTGCGTGGAGGCTAGAGTAGTTCATCCTGGTTTAAAATTTATTGAAAAGCAAACACTTAACCTTTGCCCCTTTCCATTCTCCATGCAGAGTTATTTGGTAATTAGGCTGGAAGCATCTACATAATATATGTCTAGACTCACTAACGTTCAGTCTCCGTGGTTGCCACTGGCACTTTACGTTGCATTACAAAGTAACAACAAAATATGAGTTGGGTTAACAGTCTTGACAGAAGACATGAAGTATGATTTCCAAAGGAAGGAGGAAGTTAGCACCTTTTCCATCGCAAAAAGTCCTTCCTGGGTGCATTTTAAAATAACATATTATTAAATTTTTTGGTCTTTGTGTTTGGATAATACATTAAAAGGGAAATGGCAGTGATAAAGAATTATCATTTAGACGAAGTATGTCTCTTCCTTTGAAGATATTGGAGGTTATTCTTATTTATAACTCACTTGAATGACACCATGAACAAAGAAACCGAAATCAATAAACAAAGGGAGGAAAGGGAAAGCTGACTGTGTTGCATTCTAAAACGTGATCTACATCTCCACAGGAGTACGTTAATTTAGAAGAAAATTAGCAAGGTTCTGTTAACAGAATAATGAAGAGTTTCCGAGGTTTACCATATCAAAAAGCCCTAATTGTGTTCATTAATACACAACTCCAAGTTATTGTGGAAAAAGGTACATGTGAACAAAGCAATAATGTGCCTCATATTCTCAGAAACCTGCACAAATGCTTGCTATTTGTTACAATAACTTCGGGATGTCCCATCTTAATTCCTATGGCAATATGATGACCACCACCATCCCTAAAGATGAGGAGTGGACCGATTTGAAATTTGATTTTCAAAGGGTGTATGGGGACGGGTGGAGAAGAATACAGGTGACCTTCCAAGCCAAGATAGAGTTAGGAAGCGTAAGACAAAGTAGTGTAATCGAAGCATTTATACATACAGTGTTGATTTCAATGGCTTTCAGAGAAAAACTGAATTGATACAATGTAGTGGGAAAACAACATCAGTCAATTGGTAATTTGGAAATGTGTAGACAAAATGTCCAGATGAGTGACTGGCGTTTTTCCTTCTCAAACTGGTATTTTGGGCAATATTAGGCTCAATATTGATGTCTGTGTTCTGGGGGAAATAAGTTTCTCTGTTGCAATTTTTCATTTTTAATAATATTAGTTCAAATTTCTCCAGTGTCTCTCCTTCCATTAGCTCAAAGCACTTCCTAAACCACTAATGAATTACACTGGCTGACACTCTAGCAAAGCAGAAAGCATCCCATCCATTTCATAGCAAAATGCTTCACTTCTAGCAGAACCAGCCTGTAGAGAATGGCCACAATTTTAAAATATGTTTTTTTTATTATTTCCTCACTTCCCATTTTATCTCCTGCTTCACAGGTAAATCTGAAGCATTAAGAAGTTTAACGAGATCGTCCAAAAGGGGAGAGATCACACCTTGAATCCTCACTAATTTTAGTCTGCCCTACATCTTACATTATCCACCAGAAATTGATCCACTCAGTTTCCAGAACTCGCCAGGGGAGGCGAAAAGAGAAAGAGAAATACCCCCCAAATCCAGTCTCCTATCAACAGGCATCTCTATTATCCTTTCAGCATTCATCAGCCCAAAATAGAAAGCTTGGAGAAAAACAGGTTAGGTGAGAGAGGTTATGTCCCCAAACTGAGTGAATCATCGACAACATCATCCATCGCACTGTGAAAGGGAAAGCCACCTGCCAAAGAGAACAATGTTAGTTTCAGGACCATTCAAATTCCAAGTCACTTCTTTAGAGAAGTCCATCCTGAGTGAGTCCTTCTGGGTTCATAAACAAACAAAGGAGATAAGATGGAAGCAATTGGATGAGTCTATTTGCTCTCACTCCAAACAATCGAATATGATAAGTTCCACGGCTATCACTTCTGAAATGTCCATTTTTAAAGCTTCTCCCCAAGGGCAGGGCAAGACTTTGACCTGTTCTAGGTCTACTGGCACTGACCGGATTAAAATAGGTATTATAACCGAGGCATTGCACGGGCAACTTGCCTCCCACAATTACTGCATTTAAGTCCTTAACTACACGTTTCTATTCCTAGAAAAGTAAACACTTTAGTTCTTTTTAAAGCCCGCAGAACTTCCATTTGTCCTGAAGGCCCAAACAAGTTGGAGGAGGCCTATGTCCCAAGTGACAGACTTACAGCTCCCCGAACCTAAGAAGGGCAGAGCGGCGCAGGCGAGAATGAGGAGGAAGGAGAGCTTCATATGAATCTCAGAGGTCATAATATTCCTGCTTGGACTCAGTAGGAAAACCAAACAATGTAAAAGAGTCTTTGGAGTCAGAACTTCATACAGATGGTCATACTATATTTTAAAATCTCAAATTATCCAACATGTTCGTAGCTAAATAGTGATTCAAATGTATTCTGAAGTCAAATTCAAAACCTATAAAATTAGCCCACAACATAGTAAAAACAATACCAAAAAGGCACTGTAACTGATCCTAGTTTGCAGAGATCATGAGGGGTCCCCAGGACGGCCTGTCTGCATGTGCAATGCATGTGTCAAAACACACATGGTTAAACAATGAAGCAGAAAAAGCTTCCACGGAAACCCGTAGTTACTCCCCATCGACACCAGATGGCCTTCCCCCACCAAGCGTTCACTTCATGTTTCCCCCACATTAAGGAAAAATGACAGATATTCCGACCCCTACAATAAATACTACATTTAAGTGTGTGGTAAGCATTTTGAGATAAGTATATCAGCAAATTTTAAAGCTTTAGAAAAACAGAGACTACTTGTAGAGTTGTTTTTCCTAAAAAGCTCAGCATTTTAGTTTATCGATGTCATCCTATTTCATCACTGATATTCATAACAATTTCCTCTGGAAATAGAAAAGTGGATATTACTCTATCTGACTAATAGCGATCAATGAGATACATAGAAATTGAGATATGCCAGAAGTCAATGGAAGAAAAAAAAAGAATTTGGGGGAATAGAAATCACTTGGACCTCAGAAACCTAGGTAAAAATTGTATAAAATATAAATTAATAAAGTCCCCAATATGTCATTTTCTATCTTCTTTGAGAAATTGCCTTTCAAAACAAGATCAGTCTCAGGCCTCGGGCAATAGATGTTAAGATTGCAAAATAAACATACCTTATACATTGTATTCTATACTCCTATGCCCTCCCTTTGTTTCTTGTTCTTTAGATGTTACTAAGTCTGGAGTATATGCACTTGTGATATTTCATTCAAGATAGAAAGCACCAGTAACTGAAACACTTCTGTTGCTATGTAGCTCAGACTCAACATGGATAAATAGAGCATATCAAGACAGAGGGACCAGATGAATTTCCCTTGAAATTTCCATTCATGCTACTGCAAAAGTAAAATGCATCTTCAAATAACCCACTTGGCACACCCTCCCTGAAAAAGGGCTGCATTCGATGTCTTTAGTATGCTTTCCATAGAGGTATCAGGCAGTTAAAATGATGTCATTAACTACTTTGTGTCCCTGATAATAGTTACTGCTTTTGGCTTGAATATTGGATGTTACTTAAGGACGGATGAATTACCCAAAAGAAGGGGTAAAAAATTGGTCGCATTGAAATGGTGCTCAACATGTAAATTTTGCATCTCCCCCAAAGCTGCCTTCCAGCTTGCAGAGACCTTCACTTTCTGAGCATGCCTGCTTACCGTAGCACCAAAAATGTCATGGTTACCTCCTATTCGAGTACTTCCAAAGGACAAGGACATCTTTCCTGACAGTAGCACTGTGTTTTGAATAAGTATGGGATCAGAAAACATGGATAATCAAAGAAGATGGGTATGTTCAATAAACTCGTTAATATTAAATCAAGGAGGAAAAAAAATATTTTTCTTCGGAGGGTTTGACACAGTTGTGGATAGGATTTCACCAACTGATTGAGACAGGACTCATTCCCCATCAGGGGCTCTGTGTCCCAGCCTGACGTCAGTGGGTCATGGTCAAAAATAGGCTTTTGCTAGACCTACACAACATGCAATATGCATGTAGGCTCTAGAAGAAACTAACGGAGCTAGTAAAAACTAACCCACGGGGCGCCTGGGTGGCTCAGTTGGTTAAGTGACTGCTTTCGGCTTGGGTCATGATCCTGGAGACCCAGTATCGAGTCCCACATCGGGATTCCTGCTCGGCGGGAAACCTGCTTCTCCCTCTCTCAGTCCCTTGCTTGTGTTCCCTCTCTGGCTGTGTTTCTCTCTGTCAAATAAATAAATAAAATCTTAAAAAAAAAAAAAGAAAAGAAAACTATTATCTCTAAAAAAAAAAAAAACAAAAACAAAAACAAAAACAAAACTAACCCAGAAGACCCAATACACTATATCCTACGGAATAGGGATATACATATGACTTACGTGTATCCCTATCTTTAAAAGCTTTTACATCGACCTGCCTTATACACCTCAGTAAGTATCCCTAATTCCTGAAGATCAGCTACTCAGCCTACTTATTCTTTCTGGGTCTCTGGTCCACCTGAAGAAACACAGACAGAGGTGAAAAAACAAAAGCAAGAATCATAGAATCATGGAAAAGCGAGAGAGAGCCAGACCTGCTGCCCATGTATTTTCCTGATTCTGTATGGGTGAAAATTGCGTCTGCTCTCTAGGGTGCTCAACAGAGGAGGTAGGAGAGGTGATGCCAGGAGCCCTTATCTACACCAAAAATAGACATTTTTCTGACTTTTTGTGGGGATGGGGACTGGGTTTTAAAGTTTTAAAGTGTTCCAGCTGAGTTTCTCTTTCACACATGGGTTGGGTGTACATTCAGAGGAGAAGACGCTGAGTAGACCTGGATGTTGGATTTTGGAACCCGGGATCTGCGTTGGAATGTCAGATTAATCACCTACAGGTCCTGTAGTCCTGGACAACTTCACTTTCCCTAAGTGTAGGTTTTGGCTTTTCTTTTCTTATAATTCAAGATGAATGAGGGCTCCCTCTACTCTCTCACATTTCTGGCCAATGTTAGCTTATAAGACCATAACATCTAATTTAAGAGATGGTCTCTTCTTCCTAGTAACTGCCCCATACAAACTAAGGAAAATCATCTGGCTTGCGGAGCATCACAATTGAAACATTTTTCAGTTTCTTCAAGAACTCATTTTGCAAAGAGTCTCAAAAAACACCTTCCCACCCTTCTTCCTTCCCTTCTCTCTTCCCTTCTTCCTTCTTTCCTTCCTTTCTTCCTTCTTTCCTTCCTCCCTCCTTTCTTCCCTCCCTCCCTACCTTCTTTCCTGCCACCTTCCTTCTTCCTTCCTTCCTTCCTTTTTGTGCAATTGTCCCTTTACTTACTTCCTAAGTTTCTCTTGCTCTATATTTGATCCAGAGTCTCTCCCATATCCAAACAAAATGAAATAAAACAAAATAAAGTCTCTTCCAGATTATTTTAAGTGAAACAACCTGTAAGAACACATATGTGTGACTTTTTCACTTTGGAGTAGAAACACTGAATCACAGGGAACACACACCTTCAGCTTTTCTGGGTAATGCCAACTTGTTTTGCGTTGTGGTCTTAATAATTTTCTGTTACCAGCAGTGCGGGAGAGTTCCTATTTTTCTTGATCTGGACCAACCAAGGTGGATTGTTCAATTTGTTCATTTTTGCCAATCTGAAGGGCATATAATGACATCCGATAATTTAATTTGCATGGCCTCGATTGCTAAAGGATTTGAGCTCCTTTTCAAATATTCATTGACCTTTGGATTTCCTTTTCCCAAAATGCTTATTCAAGACTTTTAGCCATTTTTCTATGGGGTTGCAAGAGCTCTGTTTTTATACTTAATACATGCCCTTTGGCAATTAAATGTGTGGCGAATATCTTTTCCCACTCCATGCCTTGTCTTTTTGCTCTGTTCATGCTATCATTGTTTTTTTGGGTTTTTTTGTTTTTTTTATGAATAGGAGTTCTTGATTGTAATGTAGTCATTTTATTAATCATTTCCTTTATGGTTAGTGCTTTTTGCAACTTTTAAAAGAAATTCTACCCTATCCTGATTTTATCAGTTCAATTTTCCTTTCCTTTGGTTTTCAAAGAAGATTGAGTTTACCAGGCACTTAAAAGCTGCTGATTCAGCCGTGATTCAACAATGCTAAACCATACTTAGAACAATACTTTCCCATTAAATGGAAACTGCTTCAGTGGCAGAAACAGTATATTATCCTTTTAGTGGTATGATGGCACTGTCAAATCTTCTCATTGTTTGTAGACCTGTAGATTTGCTGGTTTAAGGCAAAACCTTTCACATAAAGTCATCAGTAAGAGACACATTCCTACTGATTGCCTGATCTTAGAGGAAATGCTACAGAAACATGAGTCCTTTAGGTGAAGTGCTAGAAGGCAGAAGCAATGGCAAATCACTAAAGTATCATTTAGTGTACATCGGGTTTCTTCAGAGGTAAGATTTTCCTCTATGTTAATAATTTTTTTTTAAAAAAAGGCAATTGGTACCATCCTAGCTCCAAAGAGATGAAACAATAAAAAAGAATAGAGTAGAAAAACTGTAGGACACGGTTAAAATCTTAGCAGCAGAGGAAGTATAGTATTCTTTATTCTGTGGCCTTCGGCTTTTATAAACATGGTAAGAACTGCCTCTTACAAGACACTCTCCACTTCCTCACTGAGAATGTTCCATACTCTGCTTAGAAGTGCACCATCCTGGCACCATGATTAATGTTTACCCCTGGGCTCAAAATGCCCATTCCGACTGCCAAGGCTTGTAGGCACAAATCAGGAAAACAGCCACAAATCATTCTCCTTAAATAAAAAGGTCAACTGGTATTAAATTAGTTCATTTACAGAACTCATTGAAATTAGCAGCATGTTCTTAAATTGCTTCTTGATTGAGGACATTTGCCTCATTAATTCTGAACAACCTGAGAAGACTATTAAAGTCTCACAGAAAAAAATTGACCAAAGGACAAGATGCATAATACATTCTACCTCTGGGGCAAATGGTAAATTCCAGAAAACATATACTTAGAGAGACAAAAATCTAAGATGAGGGAGTTTAACTTGCATGTTCTACTGAGGGAGTCCTCAGTGTGTGTGTGTGTGTGTGTGTGTGTGTGTGTGTGTGTGTGTGTGTGCAGGCACATGTGGGTGTGAATGTGTGTGCCCACGCACACTCACGACAGCCAGAGAAAACGTCCTAACACACAAAGCAAGTCATGTAATTCTGGTTCCTTTTTGTCTTTAAATAAACTCTTGACTATGTACCTCTGGCTCCCCCTAACCTGCCCTGCTAGTGTCTACCACACCAGGCCTTTTGTTCTCTGAACTCACCCTTCTCTGACTCACCTTTGAAGTTTTTCTCTTTTCTCCTCCTCCTCCCTTAGCCTAGACCAATTTCTGCTCATCTTTTAGGACTCAACTCAGTTACTCCTTCTCTGAGAAGCCTTCTCTGAATCCCACAAGCCGAACTATGTGCCCTTTTTCACAGTTCTCCTTACCATTAACCCCATTAACAGAGTTTCCTGTGAATTCTTCGATCTCTCCTACTGTAAGTTCTGTAAAGACAGAGACTATGTCTTATATATCATTTTCATTCTAGCACATTTACCTGGGCCTTAATGGGAGCTCAATAAATATTTGAGAGAATGAACAAGTGAATGATTTGATTAGCTTTGCTTTTATTGAGCCCTTTCCCTGTATAAAGCTGTGATCTGGTGGGGGGGATACATGATGCCACTGTATGGAACTACCCTCAACGAGTATTCAGTATTTTACTGAAGAGTTATGCATACAACTTACTACAGTATAAGACATGAGAAGTTTCTAATAATGAACATTTCTAGAAGGGAACTTGGAGACATCAGGAAATCCTGCTGGTGTGGGGGAAGGTGGGCAATATGATACAGTTCATTTGATCACCAACTGATATTATGTAGGATTTGGTGAGCAAAGAGGGGAAGGCACACCTGGGTGGCTCAGCTGGTTAAGCGTCCGACTTTTGATTTCAGCTCAGGCCATGAGCTCAGGGTCATGAGATTTAGCCCTGTCCCAGGCTCTGCCCACTGGAGAGTCTGCTGGAGATTCCCACTCTCTCTTTTTCCCTCTGCCTTCCCGGGAATGCTCTTGTGTGCTTGCTCTCTCTTTCTCTCTCTCTCTCAAATAAATAAATAAATCTTTTTTAAAAAAGGAAAAAAGAGGGGCGCCTGGGTGGCTCAGTTGGTTAAGCGACTGCCTTCGGCTCAGGTCTTGTTCCCGGAGACCCGGGATCGAGCCCCACATCGGGCTCCCTGCTCGGCAGGAAGCCTGCTTCTCCCTCTCTCACTCCCCCTGCTTGTGTTCCCTCTCTGGCTGTGTCTCTCTCTGTCAAATAAATAAAATCTTTAAAAAATAATAATAAAAAAATTAAAAGGAAAAAAGAAAAAGAAGGGACAGGAAAAAGCATTCCAATACAGGGAAGGAACACTATGAGCAAAAAGCCAAAGGAAGAACATTATTCATACATTCCTTCATTCACTCACTTATTAATCAGTCATTGAAAACTTACTGAATACCTCCTAGGGGTGCCTGGGTGGCTCAGTTAGTTAAGCGACTGCCTTCAGCTCAGGTCATGATCCTGGAAACCCAGGATCGAGGCCCGCATCAGGCTCCCTGCTCGGCAGGAAGCCTCCCCCTGCTTGTGTTCCCTCTCCAGCTGTGTTTCTCTCTGTCAAATAAATAAGTAAAAGTAAATAAGTAAATAAGTAAAAATCTTAATAAGTAAAAAAATCTTAATAAGTAAAAAAATAAGTAAAAAAAAAAAAACTTACTGAATACTTCCTTACTATGGCTGAGACACTGTGCTAGCGCAAGATAGTAATGATTTAAACAAGCCCAGTCCTTGCTCTGTAACACTTTCATCAAGAGGAAAGAAAAATATTATATAGCAAATTATGTAATTATTATACGCCTATGACTGCAAAGGCACTATATACTGTAGGTAAGAGAAATGTCTTTAGCATCAGAAGAGTGGGATTGAGGGAGGGTATTTTTATAATGGATGACCTGTGAGCATATTCTAGTCCCAGCAGCAAGGATCTAGGAGATGAAATTAAGATATAAGTGAAAGAACAAGTAACCAGTAGGATAATGTCCCGTAAAAGGCTGAAAGGGCTGGTTGCTGGAGGACACGGATGGCCTTAGATGGAAAGCCACACAAGATGAGCCTGGGCATAGGGTTTGGAGATTGGCCATGGAAAGCTGAGGTTGTACTTGTGGTCCTGTGTGAAACTGGAGACTAGAGAATTTCCTGATTGTAAAAAAAGAAAGTTAGAAAAAGGGACCACTGTCAGAGGTTTGGAGAGCATGAATGTGACATTTCGTGCAAAGAAAAGTACAGTTCAGTTTGATTTAGGGTCTGAATTTTGGAAAATTAGGTCAGAAGAGAAAGCAGGACCAAATTATAGGGTGCACTGGTTATAAAGCTTAGCTTAACTACCCTCAGCTTCTGGCCACCTTATTGGAGAAGAAGTGGGAACGGAACCCCTAGCTAAGAGATACCTTTTTATAAGTTAAATACAAGTTTTTAAACACCTTTATTCCTGGTTGTGCTAAAGAGGAGGGAAAGGTCTTGCCTTTCAGTCTGTGCTACTCCCCGACTGGCCAGGTGAGAGAAATAATTCTTGGAAGGAAGGAAATCACGGAGCACCTCTTGCTGAAAAAGTACACAGATGCCTCAGAATCTGGGCATTATCGGTGGCCAGAGACGGCGCTCATCACGGTCTGTGTCAGATGATCAGATGGTACCATCACTCCCTGTCAGTCCTTTACCCCATAGCCCAGCTCACAGGGAACTGCTGGGAAATGAAAACCCCCTGCAGCATCCATCATGACACCACAGTTCCAGTGTGGCTCCCTGATGACAATAAAAGAAATACTGAAATCCTGTCCTCTTCATTTACACAAAAAAATCCTTTGGTTTGTCCAGTTCTGGAGGGCTTGAACTTGCAGCTTTGGTTAAGTGGTTACTTCCCCAGGGAAGCTGCCAGTCAGCTTTGGCCATGACTTTGGCCATGACTCTCCACACCACACAGTGCTGAGAATGCTAGTTGGCCAGCCTAGAGCAACCCCCTTTCTTCTTTCAGTTGGTTAGTGTCTTTCTCTTGAGTCTATCAAGAGGTTACATCTATTTTGAAACTTACTCAAGAATATCATCCAAAACTGGAAAGGAAACATGGTTTGGGATAAAGGTAGAGTCTATTTTCATCCTCATCTGTCTCAGTGATAACTCAAATAGTGACTGCCTTTCATTCTACAGAGCAGCCAGAAGCTACTGTCGTCAGGGGCCAAATTATGTCTCTCTCTCAGGTCTCCTTTTCTGGCTTATTCTTGGTCATGGTCATCTTTGGCTTCCCGCCCCCGCCCACCCTGGGAACATTCCCCTGAACATACTCACATTGATAGTACAGGTAAATACTCCCCCATATCTTTCACTGTACTTTGGGAAATTATCTCAATGTTCCCTGCCCCGAAATGCAAATAAAGGAAAGCCAGTGAATCCAATCAGCATCTTGTTCTGCTCCTGAACTTTGCCTAGACCCCAGCTGACACTGACATTGGAGGGAATCATGAGGAGTGTTAACCGTAGAGCAGATGCCTCATTTGTTTGTCCATATAATTATGTGCAAGATCGCTGTTGATGTCTACAACTGCACATAAGCAAATACACGTTATTGATCGAAATATGAAAGTACATTCTGGGGAAGGTTTGAATGGTGGGGGGTCCCATCATCCCTTTCTGCTTGCCCCTTCCCCTCAAAAAAAGTCACTACTTTCAATGGAATAGTCTTGGACTTAATTTCTTCTATCACATCTAGAGATCTTTTTATGTCAAACTACATAGTGTCAACGCTAGAGGAGACAGACTTACTGTAAAACTACATGTGCTCAGGTTGAGTTATTAATTGAGCCCCAAATTTCAATTTTAGACAGGCTGAGGCTGGCCTCCCTAGTTACCAATGCTCTCATCATCCACAAAGAAGCCCTTTGCACCCTCTATAACCTTTGGCTACCTCATTACCTTCTCTTGCATAAATATACTCATTGAGTAAACGAGTTGTAGAGAAAATAGAGCAGAGCAATGTATGAGGCAGCTTGGAGGGGGTTCTCTACTCTGCTACCCCCAACTTGGTGACAGACCGGTCAGCATAACGTGACTGCCAAGATAATTAGTGGGAATGCTCTCCATGGCTGTGTGATTTCCAGCACATCTTAAAAAAAAAAAAAAAAATCTCCACCTGACACTGTGTTCCAAGGTTACTTTTTTAATGAGCTAGTATGTGTGAAATATTAATTCTGACACATAAAAATGGAACCGCTGCTGCTGAGGAAGCCCAATGTGGTTTTTCAAATATTATTTTTATTATTTTTAACTCTTCATTTTTATATACAGATTATGTGATCTGAGGACATAAAGGATGCCAGACTCCAAAAATACAAATTCGAAATGTTCAGACCAATTGAATGAGTTACATTTCATGGCTTCATCACAGCATGATTTTATGTATCCACTGATTGGGAGTCTTAAAATCCTTTCCTTTCAGAAAACAACATCCTTTCGCTATCCCATAATTTCCACATCTCTCTTGGCAAATATGTAGGAATACACTTTTTCAAAAAGAAAAGAAATGAGAGTGTCTCATCTACAGCTGATATTTTATCTTCTTTTCATGACCCAAGCAAAATATTCAGCCAAACTGTTCATCACCAGAGACAGTTGAAAGAAAACAGTGGAAAAAAATGAAACTGTTTGGATTCCCTTATCTAATTCTAACTAAGAGGAATGTGTCACTTTAGAAGTCTTCCGGCTGTATGTCTAAAAATAGAGCAAAAAATACATCTCTATTTATTATCGCCTGTGAGTGATCTAGTGGCAGCCACTCCTGAGCGGATAAGTAGTTGAGTTGGTGAGACTGTCCTCACCATTCTGTCTGCTCACCTTCATACATGCAGGTTTTTTGATTGCATGGCAGCACCAAAGTCCGATGATGAAATCAGGCAGGAAATAGGCAAAGGGGGAATGCCTTATTCCTAGTAAAGATCTGTCCCTTTACACTGGAAGTGAACTTCCCCCATCTCCTACACCTTGCTTTATGTCTCACCAGCCAGAATTTGAACTTGAGCTCACTCCTAGGATGATCATTGGTAGAAGGTAATGAGACTGCCATATCCAATAGCTCAGCCCTGGGATGAGGAAAAGGTCCAACTTCTACTGGGATAGAGGGTCTTTTCCTACCTTGAAATCAGGGGTCTGTTTGCAGAAAGGAAGAGAAGGTGACTCTTGGGTAAAGAATTAATTGTGTCAGCCACACAGAGTGGACCCTGTGTCTCCAACCATCTGGATTATTAAGGTGTTTCTTCCATTGATAACTGATTTGCCTCTGCATGCCTTCACCCATTAACTTCAGCTCACAGGTAACTCCTTGCAGACCTTGGGGTTTCAGAAATCAGGACCATCATTCTCAAGTATAACGTACGTTCCCGCACCTAGACTATGATATGAACCATCTTCTCATAACATACAGGAATGTTCTCCAAAACAGCATTGACAGCGCAACCAGGAAATGATATCTGACGTCCAAACAACCCACCTGCAAGTTTGTAAAGTCTTTCATAAGCATTATTTCATTGTACCATCTAAAAGAAAGACATTGCAATTGAGGCAAGACCGAGATGAAACTCAGGGAAGGAAACTGGCTTACTCCTCCAAGATTACATAGCTATTGGGTTACATTGGAAATGCTGAACCAGCAATCATATGACCCGAATCTAGAGCCTTTCTTCTGCCACTCTCAGGCTGCTCCACCTGCGTCCACTGTCATAACTCTTTGTGCCTGCTGCCATTCGCAGCCACCATGCTGGGTCCAAAAGGACAGCATCTTTATATAATCCTTTCAGGGGTGCCTGGCTGGCTCAGTCAGTTAAGTTTCCGACTCCCGATTTTGGCGCAGGTCATGATCCTGAGATCGAGCCTCGCCCAGGGCTCTGCACTGATCATGGAGCCTACTTAACATTCTCTCTCCCTCTGCCCCTCCCCCACCACACCCCACCACACCCCCTTACACTCTCTCTGAAAACAAACAAATAAATAAATAAAATCCGTTCAGTTATCTTTCACATAATTTCATCTTTCAGGCAAAGACAATGAGATACAGGTAGAGCTGAATTTACTCAAATTTACAGTATCAGCAGGGTGTTTAAAAGCCAAGCCCGTATCATTCCAAATTCTAAACTCTTTCCAACAAACATATTGCTTCGAGATCACATTTTACCCCAAATGTGGGGAAAGGGTGACAGAGAGGGAAAACGTCACTTGAAACGCTACTCTTTCTCTCATGACCTTAACGTCAGCTCTCAAAAAGCCGTTGATCTACCCTACCTAGCATCTCGAGGTTGGGAGAATGGACCAATGGTCCTTGGGCAGCTCACAGCAGGTAGGGAGACCTTAGAGCTTATTGTTCTAATTGGAACATTTTTGAAAGTGGAAGATTTCATCAGAGTAACAGGTGGAAACAAGGATCGTCCTAGGAAAATTAGGACATATGGTTGCCCGAACTATAAACTATAGAAACAAAAGCTTGCAGAAAAACAAACCCTCAAGGGAGGAAAATCAAGTAATATCCAATTTAAGATTCTGGCATCGATGTTCACTTTCTATTCTCCAATTCTATCTCTAAGAAACTATTTCCACCACAGCTCCATGTACAAAGTGCATCTGAATTGCTTTTACAAAGTGTAACTCCCCTTATAAGATTTAAGTCAGGGATGTTTTGGCTTTTTTGTTCTAGCAAATCTTATTTATCTGCCTCTCCCGTCTCCCCAGCCTCATTCTCAGGCCAAGCTTTTAGGGAGGGAAGGTTCCAGGAGAGCCATATGATGAAAAGAGTTTTATCCGCTAAAACTACAGGGAGCCGTGCACCATGGAACCGAAAGAAATTTTAAGAGTTCTGTTTGTGCTGGTTTTCCTTCAGTGCCCTCTAGGGAAAACTCTCTGGGAAGAAAATTGGCACTTGAGCCTGACAGGATAGTGGGAAGATCTTTGTTCAACTTTATAGACTGTGTTGAACTATTTGGGGGCTTTAAGGAAATCCTACTGGAAGGAAGCTGGCCAGGAGCCCCTATCAGTAAACGCAGGTGTGATTCAAGAAAGACCATAAACCTTGGAGGGGGGTTGGTTGGGGGGGCTTTTTTCCATTTCTTACTGATTGTGTGAAGTAAAGCTTTTGGCCCTCTGCTGGGAAAATGGGGAAGGGTAGGAGGGAAGGCTCTTCCACTTACTCTGACTTCTGGGAATGCTGGAGACAATCACAAGTATCCGTGCTGCTGCCGAAGGCACCCCTGAGTTCAGCCACCCAGGATGGAAATTACTCCAGGACAGGGAGAGGCATGCCCCCAATGCAGAGGGACGACTGACCTGTCCCGTCACGTCCACTAGTTTTGCAACTGCAGTCAAATCTTGTACTCACGCCAGCTCTGACCACGGGATGTGTTGTTGATTGCAAAAGTCGGGAACCTTCCATCCTTCAGCAGGGCTAGAAAAACACACTTAGGCTCTGGCCACGCTGGTCTTTCTCTCCATATGCTGCTTCCCTGCTACTCAGTCCCTGATTGATGAGAGAAGGCGGGGGGGGGGGGGGGGGGGGGGGGGGGGGTGTTAGGGGGAGAGACAGAGATGGTGGGGAGTGTTTCAGGTGCTCCAAATTAGGGATAATTCAGCCTATTAGCCTAATGAAGTCAAAAGTTAATTTGTAGCTGCCCGCTGCTGAAAGGGAAGTTACAAAGCTCCACAGCCCTACGCAGCCCAGGAGGGGGGAATGCGGACACAGAGTGAGACAGGCAGAGGACGCTGAATAAATACAATCAGCGGGGCCAGCTGAGGAAAGCGTGGCAGTGGCCAGGTGGCCTCATGGAAATAAGAGATAATGGGAATAATGAGGGAAGGTGGCCAGAGCTGCCGTGGGGAGAGGAAGGAGATCTTACTGGGCTTCCCAGTAGACTCCAGCTTAAGGTAATTATCCTCTTAACTTTAGAGAAAAAATGCAAGTTGTCTGGGAAGGTAGTAAGTATACACTATGCTTAGAAAAGCGTATGAGAGAATAAGTAAACATAAAATATTTGCTTTATCTGTAAATACTTCTTTTAAATCCACAGAACTGTTCTCAGTACCCCGTCAGCATTAGGTAGGTATTGGTTTTATAGGATGTCTCATACTGTATTGCATTCACATGTCTATGAAAGTTCTTTGGTGTGCTACCGTTTCCTCCATGGAGCTCTGGAAGAAACAATAGGTCTCAAGAAACATCTGTGAATAATATTCCATCTTATATACGGACCACATCTTCTTTATCCATTTATCTGCTGAAGGGCAACTCAGCTCTTTCCACAGTTTAGTGATTGTGGCCACTGCTGCTATGAACCTTGGGGTGCATATGGCCCTTCTTCTCACTACATCTGTATCTTTGGGGTAAATATCCAATACTTCAATTGCTGGGTCACAGGGTAGTTCTAGCTTTAATTTTTTGAGCAACCTCCACAGCTTTCCAGAGTGGCTGCACCAGTTTGCATTCCTAATGGCTCTTCTTTCTTCGCGTCCCTCCCAACATTTATTATTTCTTGCCTTGTCACTTATTTCCGTTCTAGCTGGGGTAAGGTGGTATCTCAATGGGGTTTTGATTTGAATTTCCCTGATGGCTAATGATGATGAACATGTTTTCATGTGTCAGTCAGAGGGGGAGATGAACAGTGAAAGCCTGTGGACTCCGAGAAACAAACCAAGGGTTTGGGGGTGAGGCATGGGCGAGCCTGGTGATGGGTATTAAGGAGGGCACAGATTGCATGGAGCACTGGGTGTTATACACAAACAATGAGTCATGGAACATGACATCAAAAACTATGACGTATTATCAAAAATAATGTCGTACTATATGGTGACCAACATAATATAATAAAAATAATTTAAAAAAGAAAAAAAATCTACAAAATGAATTAAAAGCTACTCTTTAGATGGAAGCCATCAAAATCAACCCCGTTCTTGCTTTTATTGCCATCAGCTGTGGAAAGCTGTTCACACACCTAACCAGCCACGGAAGTTTCCTGATTGCCTTGCACGCTCCTCCGCCCCGAGCACTGCCCCTTGAGAGCACCGCAACTCAGCATTGGAGGCATATTTAACTGGCCTGCTGTCTCTGGACTGAGTCTGGGTTTAGCCTTAGAAAAGAAAATTGCTCCTTGTAGATCAGGGATTGGTCATATGTGAAAAGATTATCCCCTTGCTTGTTGGAACATTATGTAATGTTGTGGTTATAAAATTGGGCCTTAGTATCTGCCTGGCGATTAAGTCTATAATCACCCACTCAGTGCAGTGATTTAGGAACTCGGCAAATGAACTGTTGAGGCTTCTCCCCTGGGGCTAGAGGCTCGAGCAGCTCACTGTCTACAGGGGCAACAACTAAGCATTCCCAAACACCGTGATCTGGCCATGCGTTTGTATGTTGCAATTTATTAAGACCTCGCGTGAGCAGAGAGAATAATCATCATCTTATATATAAGGACAGTGAGGTGTAGACAGGTTCAGCAAACCGCCCAAGTAGGCATAGCTTGTCAGTTGTGAAGCCGATGTTTGAGCTCAGAACACATACAAACTCATGATGCTTCTGGTTTTCCGTGTACGGTGCGGGACTCCTACTCCCCGGGCCAGTGAGCTCTTGAAGCCAGCGTACTCATTTGGGGCTTAGTTACGCTGATCACCTCCATGAAAAATAAAAGCACCTTTATCATCACATTGACCATCTTTTAGTCACATCACCTGATAGTCCAACTTTGTGTTTATGAGCCTATTCCTTCAAGTGATAACCAAATAATGTCAGGAAACATCTTACAAATCAGTATTTTACTGTGATTTAAATAGAGGACAGTAGAGGTGCCTGGGGGGCTCCGTCAGTTAAGCATCTGCCTTCAGCTCAGGACATGACCTCTGGGTCCTGGGATCAAGACCCACTTCCTGCTCCCAGCGCAGCAAAGAATTTGCTTCTCGCTCTCCTGCTGCTGCTTCCCCTGTTCGTGCGTTCTTGCTTACACGCACTCTCAAATAAATAAAATCTTTAAAAAGAAATAAATGAATAGGGAACAGAGTAAGAGAATGGAGCCACTCCAAGCCCTGAAGCCCCAGACAACTAAGGCAGTACTGAAGTTTTGGGGCCATAGACGGCCAGGCAACACCCCGCGAAGATGCCCGTCTCTGTGGGGATCGGCATGGTAACAGGAGGGCGCCCCGGAAAACATGCTTCTAATCCTAGTGAAAATTGACCATTTGAAAGCAGACTTCAATAAAGCAGCAATGCTCAGATTACCAGTATCTTTAACTGAATAAAACAACTTTATAGAATGAAACTTCATTAAAATCTGCTATCATGAATTGATCGGTGGCAATTTTGATTAAGTATGTGGCCTGATTAACTTGAACTAGCCAATGATGCCTTCATGGTGTTAATACTCACTTGTAAAACACAATTACAAATTAACATTTTCTGTATTATTGAAGTGAAAATACCAAGAGAAACTAAAAAGAGGCCCAAACTTGAGGCTGCATTGTTCAATCGTTAAACTAAATAATAGTAATTTAATCTCATCCAAATGACACCATGCTTCATATTAAATTAATATTATTAAGTCAAAGTTTATTGATTTTTACAGTGTTGTTTTTATATTTAATTTACAAACTTGCTTTGATTTTACTCAAGAATTGTGAACATAGGAAACATGGAGCTATATGATAATAGATATTAAGCAATATTTTCACCAGATAACTGAAGTAATTTTAACTTTAAGGCGATCCAAAATTTTCAACTTTGAGAGCAATTACACTGCTTCCCCTAGGAAAAAGCAAACAAACATTAAACTCTCAAGTTGAAAGTGAAGCAAACCAAAGAAATTTATGGGTAAAATATTATCTGCCAGATTAGTATCCTTGTGGAAGATGCTGAATTTTTATTTATTTACTTTTAAATAGATTCAGTGACTAAAAATAGCTAAAGTAAAATAAATTATCTATTAATTTAGCTAATAAAATAGATAAAAAATTTATCAGGCTGACTCTTTTCTGTTAAATATATATATATGTATATATATACAGATGCCTAAAGAGATGCATATAAGATTGATTATCAAAACACTAATAGAAGTATCTCAGGTAGTGAAATTTTAGTGTCTCTTATTTTTCTCTTCATAATTTATGTGTTCACTTCCCTCTCAAGGAGCTTATTATTTGAATTGGAAGGGCAGGGAGCGAGCCCTTTCCATTATGGAAAAATTAAGCCAAAAAGTGGAATACAGAAACAGTATTATGTTGTGTTTATCATTTTAAGATTCTATCTGCACGGGCACCTGTGTGGCTTAGTCAGATAAGCATCTGCCTTCAGCTCAGGTCATGATCCCGGAGTCCCGGGATCGAGCCCCACATCGGGGCTCCCTGCTCAGCGGGAAGCCTGCTTCTCCCTCTCTCATTCCCCCTGCTTGTGTCCCCTCTCTAGCTGTGTTTCTCTCTGTCAAATAAATAAATACAATATTAAAAAAATAAGATTGTATCTTCAGATGAACAATGGTTGGAAAGGAACATTAGATATTGAAATCCATATTGAGAGGTTTAGGAGATGAAAATACTCCTTGATTTCATTAAATATAGTTTTCTGTTAAAGTTTCTGTGCAATTATAAAAACAAACACTTATTTCAAGGGTTCTCAGAGGAAGATAGGAACAACAAAGGGAGGAAGGGAAGAAAGCAATAATGGAAAAAGGAAGCAGAACCTGGAGTCCGGACCAGGTTTCCCAACTGTGAGTCCAGAGTACTTTCCACAAATTACTTTAACTGATTAAATTCTTTGTTTATTAAAAATTATTAATTTTCATAATTCATTGAATAAGTGGGTTTACATGCCGATGCCATTGTAGATGTCAAGATATCGAAATCCCTGCCCTCATGGACCTTAATTGTAGTGGGAAGAGAGATAAGTTGCATAGTGTGTTAGAACCTGGTGAGTGTTCCATAAAATAAAATAGAGCTGGAAAACCAGCTGGGAATGGAGGAGGAGGGGCTATATAAAATGTTAAATGAGGTCCCTGCCATTTTTGTGCAAAAACGAGGGAGTCAGGCTGGTGGTGGGAGGAAGTCCTGTGGATATTTAGAAGAGCATTCCTGGCAGGAGGACTTGGCATTGCGAGGGCCCTGAGGCAGGAGTGAGTCCAGCACCAGTGAGGAAGCCAATGAGTCAGGGGTGGAATGAGCGGGCAGTAGAAAGAAAGAAAGAAATGAGCCATAACTGGTGGTAAAGGGCAAATCACGCAGAGCCCACGGTAAGGACTTCGGCATTTACTCTGAGAAAAATGCAGAGCCATGAAGTCTGAGCAAATGAGTGACATGACCTGATGCTACCAGTCCTAGCGGGATCATTCTAGCTGCTGTGTTAAATATAGACTGGTGAGGGAGGTAAGGTGGGCACAGGGCTATTGCTATAATCTAAGTGTATCAGTCAGGATCCCAGATGGAACAGTGACACACGAAAGTCGGTAATTTGAAGAACAGTTTGGCAAAGGGACTATTACAAAACTATGGGCACAATGCGAGGAAACCCTAAGGAACGGAGCATTTACTCTTACCACGCCTGGGTCTGAGGAGGTGAGGGAGAAGAAGGTTGTCACAAAAACCCGGACACGGAGAGTATTGCGTGGAGCTGGCTGCTTGGTGGAGTTGAGTCTTTGCTTGAGGGATGGAGCCTGGCCACGGTAACCCCACAGGTGCCTGCAGGCCACGCTCCCCCTCTCATGCCTTGCTAATGTCCCCCCACTGACCAAACCCAGTGGAACCCATGGGGCAAGGGAGGCCCCGATATAGTGCACTGGTCAGCTCATTCATTTTCTGATTATCTACAGCGGTTTTCACATCATGGCAGCATTGAGTTATCTGCAACAGACACCACGTGGACTGCAAAGCCTTAAATATTTACTGTCTAGCCCTTCACAGAAAAGGTTTGTGGATCCCTAATGGCCCATGCCAGTTTGCCTCCAGGGAGTGAGTCACAGAGCGTGGTAGACAGTGGCTCAGAGGGGGTGAATGGAAGGTAGCCAGTGCCTTGGGCATGAGGTAATGACGGTTGAGATGTGTTTTATGTCCCAGTATATGGTCTCTCTTGGTAAATGTTTCAGGGGGCAATGAAAGGCATGTGCGGTTTTCTGTTGTTGGGCGACGTATTCTATAAACATCAACTATGTCAAACTGATTGTGAGCCGAGGAGATACAGAGGAGTGACTGCATTCTGGAATGATTTTGAAGGTGGGCCCCAAAGGATTACAAATGAGTTAGATCTAGAGTTGAGGAGCCAGTGAGGAGTCCCGGTTACCTCTAAGGATGTCAGCCTGAGGAATGGGAGGGTGGGTACCAGAACGGAAAAGCTGATGAAGGGACAGGATGAAGAAGGAAGTTTGAAGGGCGCCTGCGTAGCTCAGTTGGTTGGTTAAGAGTCTGCCTTGAGCTCAGGTCTTGAATTTGAGGTCTTGAGATGGAGCCCCACATCAGGATCCCTGCTCAGTGGGGAGTCTGCTTCTCCCTCTCCCTCTGTCCCTTCCCCCACTCATTCTCTCTCTCTCTCTCTCTCTCTCTCTCTCTTTCTCTCTCATTCTCTCTCTCACACACACAAATAATTGAAATCTTAAAAAAAAAGAATGCAAAAAAAAAAAAAGAATGCACTTTGAGATCTGTTAAATTTACTACACTCTGGGACATTTTAAGTGTTTCCCACATAATTCATCCTCACAATAATCTCCTGATGTAACTAAATGATTATCCCGATCTTATAGATAAGAAAACTCATGTTCAGAGGACAACCTCATCAAGTGCCACACTGCTGCGAGTACCCAAATCAGGATTTGACCTTGACCCTGAACATCGGAGCCCATGCCTTTAATATTCCAAGGTAAGCCTTCCCATGTTGTTGCCCCATAAGCTTCTCCGTGTTGCAACCTCAGGAAGGAGCCCGGGCACCTGCCGCTCCCAGCCCTCAGCCCCTAGATTTCCCGCTGGCTCTCTTGGGTTTTGTTCTTCCGGTGTATACCTTCTGTGAGTCTCTATAGGCTGTAGACAGAGGAACTGACGGAGTGAAAGGAAGCAGAGTTAACCAAAAGAAATAAGGAGAAAAATAGTAAACAAATATTTGGTTAATAGAGGATGCTATCGAACTTAAAGTAATAATAATGCTAATTTTTATAATATAACTATTTGAACATCTGTGCAGAGTAGTTCCCAATGTGTTTTGTGGTCCTTGGATGAGTGAGTAGTCTCTTAGTTAAGCTAATTCAAAGGCAAAATGAATTTTCATTTAAATGCATATATATGTATGTATGTTTATGCACATAGGTGAATGCAAACAAACAACACCAATGTGTATACGTACACACGCTAAGACCCCACCCAAAAAGGCACTGATGCGTGATAACAACCCTCTGTTACCCATCACTGTGTACAGTCTCAGTGGTTGAACTGGTGAGATGTTGAAGTTGGGACATCAAAGTCATTTTTAGCACTGAACTCTTTTGAGATTTCAACTATTTAAGCTAAAGGTATGAGCCCCCCTCCATGACCCCAGGATGTGAGGCCAAGTATCTATCATTAATGAACTGAAAAACTGAGCCACCAAAAGGCTCTTTGTTCAAAAGCACTTGAACCACATGGCGTCTACTCCCTGGTTGTGCGGTGAGGCCCTGTGGGGTGACAGCAGAACGCTGTCGGTCAGGAACTCATAAAGCCACGGTGTGGCTCTGAGCAGAATCTCGAGTTTCCTTAAAGATGCCCATGCAAATATCTAAGAAAGCCATTCTGCATTCATCCGTTCTCACAAACTCCGTCATTCACCTTATTAACAGATTAAATGTAAAGTTATTTTTAATGAAATACCAATTTAAAAAAACAAAAACATGAAGCTCAAATGAACAGTGAGAATTTTATAGCAGTTCAGATGATGCTGTGTCCTATTTAACAGAAAATTCCACGATTGCTTAATTACTGCCCCATCTAATCAATTTATCCGCAAGGTTTACAATTTATATAATACATATAAATACGGTTTCAGAATAGTCTGGAAAAGTTGACCCCTAGCCCCCTAGTCCGACTGAATACAGTAAAGACCAGTCTCTCACTGCATTAGAACCGTGTTGACGGAGAGCCTGCCCTTTCCGGCAGGAATGTCCGATGCTGTGTTTAGGGGCCCCTGTCTCCTCACTCTGCATGGTGTTCCCTCCATCAGTGTGGGCTTGTCGCAGTAAAAGTCAGCCAGTCCGACTCTGCCATCTGCACTACAAAGATCTATGACGACTTCCTCTTCCTGGTCATCAATTCCCACTCACCACGCATGTAGGACACCATCCACGGGGTTCCATGCCAGAGCCCGGAGCCCGCATGGGGGCAAATGACGGCGGCGCCCTCATCTGTGCCCCGCCAGCCGGGCTGCCTGGGGAGAAGTCAGCGGAACTGCTCTGGGTCCAGCTGCTTGGGCTGGTGTTGGAAAATGTTGAATAATCAAATTGCCCATTTCTGCTCAATCGCTCTAATTTATTATCGCAGGCATTCGGAATGCTAATGAAAACTACCTATCATGCCGGTCCATGTCACTCTACTTTATGGTCTTATTAAAATCTCAGCGTTTCTTCACCCAGTGACAACGAGTAGAGAGTGGGACAGCTGTCCTCCTGCCTCCAGTGTGGTTCACACACCCGCCCTGTCACTGCTAACGGCTGAATGATTTAGGCCAAATGAACAGCCTTGGAGTGATATTTTTATACCCGTGACAGGATTATATAACTTAGAGAAAGGCCATTAGCGAACACAAAGGAATAAGCAGGAGGGGGAAACAGGTGACAAATGGGCAAGTAAATCTTTGGATTTGACTCTTCATAATAAAATGCCCTTCACATTGAGATTTAATGAGCTGGTTATCTCACCAAAAGAGGAGGGGAAATCTGTCGCCCAAGCTTCTCAGCTTTCCTCAAAATGGACCCAATTACAAAGGGGGAGACGCAGGAACAGCGAGGCCCCAGCTCCCGCCGTGCAAGGTGGCCTTGTCGCCACAAAGCAGCCCTGTGGGAACCCTTGGCAGCCCTCACATCTCCTGACTGGGACTCGGAAGAGACCCGAGGAGTTCACGTGCATAATCCAAATACGAGACAAAGCTCATGAATTATGTTAACTATTTAGGATTTTAGCAGGTCTGTCCGTTCTTTGTAACCACTTCTCTGAAGTGGAAGGAACACTGTTCCGCTAACACCATATGGTGGGAACCATTGGGCAGAGGGCCTGGAGCCATATCGCTGAGCCGGTGGGAGGTGCTGGCAAGAAACAGACCGAGATTCTCCATTGCGGTATTTTCTTTTCATATTAAATAGGAGAACCATACCATATGAAAGCTCCCAGAGAAAAAATATCCCTACCATCTTCTCTTCAAGAAATTATGTGCATTTGCTCTCCTCTTGTACGTGATTCATTCGTAAGAGAAAAAATATTAGATATTTATGTGCATATATTATCGTCACTCAGAGTTCTGAATTTTTCATTGTAAACATTAGCCTCTGTTCTAGATGGTGCTCATATGTAAAGCTGTGCCATTTTATTATATACAATACACATGTAATATACACATGTATTTATATGTTTCTATATGAATATGTAACCGTATAAAATTCCTTAATGCCCACCAAGCTCACCACCTTATGGGTCCTAAGGCAGATTCTAGCAGTCATCGGACCCTACATCCTTAATATTGATAATCTTCCTTTAAAGACCAGGAGTTCATTCTCTTTCTCCAGGTATTCCAAGAGAGTAATAAACACGACATGGACATTCGTTTCACGTTTATTTGGACCCTGCCCTCTGCGTTTTTTGCCAGCCCAGTATCTTTTACCTCATATCCCAGTTGATACCACCTATATTATACGCTCAAAATGATTGTTCTAATCTTGCCTCCCATCCCTCCACCCACACGAACACCCATATTCACAGGTTCCAAGGCCTCTGTATTCAACCTTTTACTGTTTGAAATTCTACCTCTTACCTCCAGATGTCTGATGTGTATGTCTCTCTCTGTCTCTACCTCTCTTGCTTGTAAGGAAATTCCTTCTTTATTTGTAGAATCATAATTTTTACTGAGTAGGCAGTGGGATGGTTATAGCAGTAAGACATGTCCCAGCACAGGTTCTTGCCATCACCTCCAAAGAATGAAAGCGATGGCAGTTGACCACCCAGACCTCTCCTCCTAAGGGAGCTGTCTTCCCCTCAGGGGCCTGGAGCTGAATTGGGATGTAGTCAAACATAGCTTCACTGTACAAAGAAATACTCTTCCTTCCACCCTATGCCCTTTCGTTAGGCCAGACTCCTTCCCTCTTTATGCTGATATTTTCCCTCCCTGCAGTCTGGCTTCTATCAGGCTCTATTCAATTCCTCATAAATATCTGGACTACTCTGCAACCCCATTGTGGTCAGGGTTTTCATTCTTACCCATTGGCTGCCTCCCTTCCAGGCAAATAATGGAATGTGGCGATTCTCAGGTTTGGGGACTAATACAATGTTTTCTTAACCTCATATTCTTGCATATACTAGATTGGGCTGCATTTAGCTGGAGGTCCTACCAGATGGGAGAAAGATTAGAAGAAAAGCAAATAAAGAAAGTAAGTAAATCTGGAACTAGCTAGCCCTGACATTAACTGATTTATCTGGACATTCACTAAATGATATATAAAGATCCAAGCTACACAAGGGGAAACAAATGTTAGCTGCATGCTGTTAAACCGTAACCTAATGACCATGTCAGTATTGCACAGGGAAATCTTACATTCTCCAACTTGTCAAATTTAACCAAAAATTGTGAATAAGGAAAATACTGGTTTTCTCTTCTATTTCTGGTTTTCTATTTCTATTCTTCAGTTCAAACTGTTTTATATGTCTGAAGGTATCTATGTGGATGCCAGGGAAACAAAACTGTTTTCATGTTAGACTCAGCTTTTTTATTCTACTCACTCACTGATGGAAACAATTCTGCCATAGAAGGAGAAAGACAGGATACAGCATGAGTTCTTACTCAGCAGGCCAAAGTCAAGCCCTGGAGTCTATTTCAGTTCTCTGGGTAGGCTTTCCGTGTGTAGATGTATTTGCGTGTGCATGCATGTGAGTGTGTGTGTGTGTGTGTGTGTGTGTGTGTGTGCTAACCATCATTGCCTTTCGCCTGTGAAGAAAAATCTTCAAAGAGGGATTAGAATAACAGCTGTAGCCTTTAAAGGCAAGAATCACTTACTATTTATTTCAGAGGATAAGAGGCCATATATGTTACTGTCTCTAACCTGACTAATGCTCTCTTCTTTGCTTGATGCTTCAACAAACATAAAGAACCCTACGGCAGAGGTGGGCAGGGTAAGTCTAGGAAATAAAAAGAGCTTCTTTACTATTGCTGTCTGCTCCTTTATGAGTCTTTCCCTGCCACCCCTCTCATGCTGCCATAGGAAAAAAGATATGCATAATCTGGTCACACTAGTATATTGGTTATTCAGTATGTCCTTCTGATAGATGTGCACATTTTCACAGAAGGTTCTCAGGATAACCTAATAGCTAATAGAAGGAAGTAAAGTGTTGAAAGTAAAATCCAAAATATCAATAAAGACAGTGACATAGGTGTTTAAAGGGGAGCAGAGAGAAACATGCTGCCATTCCTCCAAATTCTACTATGTAGGCTATCAGTTCTTCTGCCAACATTGATATGCTGCATGGAAAAAAAGTGGAACTCATAGACTGAGTCCATTAGCTATACTGAGAAATTTTCCAGTTTTGGGTAGAGAGCTTAGAGACAAGTCGTGACATATATTCTAAAGCTATACAAAAGAAAAACATTGAGGCAATCATTAACTCCAAGGAAAACAAACAGTACAATAAGACAATGTGACATATTGCTCTACTTGGCTCAACTGTAAACACTGAATATTTATTTAATAAGTAATTTGGGAGGGTAGAGTGGTACAAGTTATGTGATAGTTGTAGTGTTAGGGTTAAATCTTCATCTTTTATCAAGAAAAAATTTAAATATCTAAAACAAAATTTAAGAAATAACAATGTTACTTAGAAACATGAAAGTAGATAGAAGAAAACTAAAGAAGTTAATAGCATCTGTCTCTGCTGAATGAATGATTGAGAATGGGTGTGCAGGGAGCTGCTCATTATTATTGGAGTGTTATAGATCATTTGATCCTTTTCAAGTAAGTACATGTATTTTGAAAAAAATAAAAACTATATTAAAATGTCTTCTAAAAGAGCCAAATGGGGAAATCAAGAGTTCTCATCTAGCAAGATATGTTGTAGTTCAAGGAATCTAGACCAATAAAAGAAAAGGACTGTATTTCCTTGTCTGTTCTTCTTTAAGAATGAGCAAATGTCTTCTAGTATTCTACCAGCAGGGTCTCACCTCATATCACAGTATCTAGAACTGATTAGATACCCATCCTTAAATCAATTGCTGACAAAGAAATTAGCACGAATAACTTGGACTAATCAGAAATTAACCCTGAGTCACAGAATGAAAGAACACCCAAACACATCAGGTTCTCAGTCAGTATGGAAGAACAGAAGAGATTTGGTTGGTTGGTCAACCAAAAGTGTCTGTTGTCCCACAGACAGTCTTGATAAGACCCATCCTTCATTGCTCTTTGCTTTTTGTTTTTGTTTTAAGTCAGTGGAGGAATACTAGAAGGCTATAGGAGTAAAATTCATGTGGGATCTTATAAATGTGAACATATCAGGACTTGATGTTTATGGGGTTTAGACTTATACTCATGATGAAGGAAAAGTTCATATACATAATACCAATACACCTACATCTAAAAGTATGTGTTACCGACTTTTATTTTTTAAAATCTTTTACAAAAGAGTCTGCTTTTATTCCTAGTTATGTACTGGTTCTCAGTATTTAAACAGTCACATGAGTTTGACAACAACTAACAGTTCACCAACGCCTTGAGGTATATAAAGAACATTTAAACTATACATCTGTGATATGTGTCAAGAGCGGTCTTGGCTCTTACAAACCACGACATCCAGATAATGCTTTGCTAGAAAGCTTATTTCCTAAAGGATTAGGCCTGCCCAAGATACTTGTGAATGTGATGCATTCATGGCTTTGGGGCATCCTATCATCCTAATCTATGCAGTATAAAACTTCTGCAGGTATCCTCAGTAACCCTTGTGAGAAGCTCAAATATAACCAGTTAGTGTTAACTTGAAGGCATGCTGAACAATTACCTGATACAAAGTAGGATTTTGATAACAGGTTCAAGTCTGGACAGCTCCAATCTAGGAAGATAAAGACATATCCCCATAACTTAACTCCATAACTTAATAGCTACTGAATGAGTAAATTAGATACTCTAATCTCCAGTTTTCTGATTTGTAAAATGAGAGAAGAAATAATACTAATTCCAAATGTGTAGAACTATTGTGAAGATCAAATTATATAATTAATGTATCAGAGCTTTTAGCACATAATTATCATCAAATAAATGCTTACCATTTATTATACTACTCTTATTTCAGTGTTGCTTTCAAGATTAGGTGAAATGATGCATACACTGTGTTCAATAAACTTCAGGAAAAGAGCAGCTGTACTACCACTGAACTATCTCTGAGGGGGGGGGCTTTGTTTACAACTATTATGATATGAATGATGCAGCTTGGAGATGAGCAACCTGGTGGCCCTATGTGGGGATGTCTAATACCTGTAGGTATTAATACTGGTATTAATAATGTCTGATCCTTCTTCTCAAAGGCCAAATGAATGATCTTCCCCTACTCTATGCACAGAGTATTTGGGCTACACATTGCTATTAACTTTTTCAAGGAGGCTCTGATGTTTTCTCTAGTTTTATTAAGATAATGAACATATAGCATTGTGTAAGTTTAAGGTATAAAATATAATGATTTGATATATGTTATACAAAATGATTACTATGATAAGTTTAACTAACATCCGCATGTTACATAGTTATAAATTTTTTCTTGTGATGAGAATTCAAATAACATGTTATATGTATAGAAAGAAGATATATATATATATACACACACACACACACACACATACATACACATATATCTTTACTATATATAAAGATGTAATCCTAGCATTTGAAAGAATATGGATGGACCATAAAGTCATTTTGCTAAGTGAAACAAGTCAGAAGGAAAAGAACAAATTTTGTTCCACCTCGCTTATACATGGAATTAAAAAAAACCAAACTCAGAAACAGATACTAGATTTGTGGTTGCCAGAGGGAGAGGGCATGGATGAGGAATAGGAGAATTGGGTGAAGGTGGTCAAAGGTACAAACTTTCAGTAACAAGATAAATAAAATTCTGGGGATATAATATACAACACAATCTTCATTTTAAATCAATTTCTTATTAGAATGGAGCAAAGGATCCATGATAGAATTTGCTCCTGAGGCTGCTATTCTAGTGACAATCCAAGAGATAGCCTGAAAGGCTCTTGGCAGGCTCATGTGAACCTAGGCTTGTAGCACATTTCAGCACCGCGGGCTTCCATGACCCTGGACTGATCCTGTGACACCAGGCTCCCAATAAGCTCCGACAAACCTAAGGTCCATATTGCCACCTTCAGAACCAGGATCCTGGCCAGGCTCATCATGAGGTTGGTTATCATGGACCCATGAGTTTGACCTACTCCAGCACTAGATTGCACCTCAACATCAAAACAGCTATACAGACCCAACCTCAATCTGGCTTTTAAAGCCCTAGGTAATGGACTTGACCTAGAACCAGGCAAGTCCGCTGGACCCAGCTTCCTGGTTGACTGGATCTGTTTCTGCAGGCCCAGCTTCAACCCAGTAGTCCCCCGTTTCTGGTTGGCCCTTTAGAACTCAAGATGCAGATTCCCCGAGCCAGTCCCAGATCCCAGATCCATCACACAGACTCAAGGACCAGGCCTGCCCCATTGAACACAGAGTTCAAGCCTGCTCCAACATACCCAGGCACCAGCTGGTTGTTCCACATACACAAACACCAGGCTTTCTCAGCTTTAACCCAGCTGCTGAAGCTGGCCCACAGACATCACCAGATGGTCCACACAGAGTCTTTGCATGGGCTCACTGGTTGTGAATGGCTTTCTCTGCTAAAGCCAGTCTTTAAGATTGGAAAGGGTGCCTATTTCCTCAAAGGCCCAGACACCAACCAAAGCCACAAGGATCATGAATAATCAAGAACATGTGACACTACCAAAGGAAACTAATAAAACTCCTAAGATTAACACTGAAAAAATGAAGAGCTGTGAATTGTCTAAGGAAAAATCCAGGATAATCCTCTTAAAGAGATTCAGTGATATACAAGAAAACACAAATGAATAACTAAAGGAAATTAGCAAAGATTGCATGAATAAAATGAGTTCAACAAAAAAGTAGAAACTATTTTTTAAAATCCAGAAATCCTAGAGTTCAGGAACACAGTGACAGAACTAGAGAATTCACTAGGGACTCTTGACCTCATTTGTGAATCTGAGTCTTATGTTGGGTGTAGATATTACTTAAAAATAAAATATTAAAAAAAAGAAATTAAAAATAGAATTACCTTCTGATTCAGAAATCCTAGTCCTGGTTTATACCCTAAGGAAATGAAGTCACTATCTTGAAAAGATATCTGCATCCCTATGTTCATTTCAGCATCATATATATAAGTGTTCATCATCAGATGAATGAATAAAGAAAATGTGATATATATATTATATGAACTATCAGACAGCCATAAATAAGAAGGAAATTCTGCCTTTTGTGAAAACATGGAGGGACTTTGATAGCATTATGCTAAGGGGAATGAATCAAAGAAAGACAATTATTCTACATTCTCATTTATATGTAGACTCTAAAAGAGCTGAACTCAAGGAAATAGTAGAATGGTGGTCTCCAGGGGCTGGGGGTGAGGGAGATGATAAGATACTGGGCAAAGGATACAAACTTCCAGTAATAGATTAGTAAGTCTAGGGATCTAATTGAAAGCATGGTGAGTATAATTAACAGTACTGTATTATATATTTTAACATTGTTAAGAGAGTAAATCTTAAATATTATCACCATATGTACACACAAACATAATTATGTATCAAGGTGTTAACATCATTGGGATAATCGTTTTATAATATATATGTGTATCAAATCAGCAAATTGTACCCCTTAAACTTACATAAGTTATATGTTAATATTATCTCAGTAAAGCTAGAGAAAAAGCAATAATGCACATTTACTGAAAAAAACCAGAGAATATTAAAGAGTATCAGAAAGCATATTAAAATTGCTAAATATCATACTGCCCAGAGATGAATACCATTAATAGTGTTAGCATATGGAAGAATTTTTTTTCTTGTCATTTAACCATGTGTATATTGTAAAACTGGCATAATAATTTGTACTTATTTTTGTCTTTTCCTTAATAACATGAATATTTTTCAAATCATTAAAGTCTCTGACCACACAGTTTAAAGACAGAGAAAGAGAGAGAGAGAGAGAGAGACAGTCTAATGGACTGGATTGTCCCAATATAAAACTTTAAGTGGAGGACAGTCATGAAATTCACCTCATTGTATCCACCTCATTCCATATCAATATTAATAGTGAAAACAACATGGGTAATGCCCTATTTCTCAGGAATCAGATTTCAGGCATTGTCAACCATGTGTAACAGAAGAAAGACATTTTTCTGGTAGAGAGGAATCCAAGCACAATATACCGTATAAATGATTCTGCTTTAGGATGTATATAGGAATACTCCTTTCATTATCGTATGTTATATATACTGCATCCCTTTCAACAAATATAAATTATCTTGTGTATATTATATGGTTGTGTTAATGTCTCCAATCCTCTCTTGAATGTTCTTTCTTTTCTTAGTTATCTATTATGCCAATGGTAATGGTGGTACCAATGATGTATCTAAATGTTCTAATAGTTTCTGATATATGTAGGCATTTCATCAAGTCTTTTTTCTTTTTTTTTTTTTTTTTACACCATCATAGTAATTTGTAGCTATGCTCAGCATCCTATGTGTTCTCAGGTCACCTTTGAATACATTGCAGGTGTCAAGACCTTACAACAGACCTTAGGCAAGGTGGAATTCTTGGTAGACCATTTATGTTGATGGGGAAGTTGAGGCACTAGGAACATTAGTTGATGTTACAAGATTATGTGGCTGATGGGGTACCTGGCTGTGACAGGAATCCAGGTTCTTTGGTCTTTGCTGTAGGATCCTGCTTTGAACAATTGTGGTCTCAACATACGATGTATGATATAGAACACACCCTTTTTAGTTTAGTTAGTTAATTTCAGCCCCAAATGATGTTCAATTCTATATCAAGAACTTAATTCTGTTAGAAAGCTCTACCTTCACATCAGAGCTGTAATATGATCCTTACATCATACTTAGGGAAGCATAATGCAGGGAAAGAGAGCAATGGCATAACTCCTGGGCCTAGTAATAACAACCACCAACAGCTATGGACCATTTGCTACACGCCGATCACATTCTTTGTTCAGTCTTCAAATAAAACAAAACCCCACCGAAGTATATCCTATGATTTTCCCCCAAATTACAGACGAGAACTACAGCTTTTAGAAAGGTTAATTAGCTTGCCCAAGGTCAGACATCTAGTCTAAAGGGTGATGGCACGGGAACTCAGATCCAGGTGTTTCCGATTCCAAAACTCAGGGTCTTGGAACACTAATTTCTAGTTCTTTCTTCCTATTTCCATAAACAGCCTCCCTGCTAAAAATGTTATTTAGGTCTACAATTCTCTGCTAGATTTTCAGAGCTTAGTCTTCATTCTGCTTGGTTGACACACAGCTAATCCTCATGGGCTTGGCTCTACAAAACCTAAAGAAAACACAGTTCAGATGTTTTTAGGTGAAGAGAGTCACCTCCAAACTCCTCTAGAATTTCAATACTTCTTCATTTACATTAACTTTGCTCTATTCCAGTCCTGTTAAGCAGTTCCTGAAGTGAAGTGGGAATCTGCTCACTTTACTCCTTGTGCTACTGCACTTTATAATAAGTACGTATTTTTGTTTTTGTCACCATTTCTGGCACAGAACTCCGGAAATCTTCGGAATTTGCAATGAAGTGAGGGCTAAAGGACTCGTTTGTTATGTTAATAAGGCAACCACTGGAAAGCACCTGAGGATGAGGGTCAGTTGCCCTGGAAGCTAACCAGGTGATTAAAGGGCTGCAACTTTCAGTCCCACCCCTGACCTCAGAGGCCAGCAGATGGGCTGATGGTCAATGATTTAACCTGTTGTGACCACGTACAGAAACTTCCATAAACCCCAAAGGGCGGAGTTTGGAGAACTTCCGTGCTGATGAAGATGTGGCCTCCGGGGGAACGTAGTCTGCCTGGAGAAATCATGGAAGCTCACCTAGACATCTTTTCCCTCTGCCTTTTTTTTGAAGAAGCCAACAATCTAGTAAGTAAAATGTTTTTCTGAGTTCTAGGAGCTGTTCTAGCAAATTAACGGAACCCAAGGAGGGTGTGTAGGAACTTCCTATCTATACTGGTGGGTCAGAAGCAGAGGGGGCAATTCTGTTTGCAGTTGGTGTCTGCAGGGGAGGGGCACAGTCCTCTGAGACTGAGCCCTTAGCCTTGGGATCTGATGTATCTTTAGATAATGTTAGAACTGAGTTAAATTGTAGGATACTACCCAGCCGGCATTGGAGAATTGCTTGGTGTAAGGTTTTCCGCGTTGGTGAGGACGAACAGCAGAGAGAGCGAATAAAGGAGAGAACCAGGCGTAGCAAGTGGTTTGGGTAGGCTTTAATGGAGGTGCTCTGGGGCGAGGTTCCCGGATCCGGCAGAAAGAAGGGCCAGGGAAGTCGCGGGATGCGGTTGGCAGCGCTTATTTTTATCAGTCGGGGTGGGACTGGGGTTTCTGGGAGATTTTAGGCCGCAGTTTCTAGGCAATGGGAGTAAGGGCCTGGGGGTGATGTGATTTCCAGGGAATATTGCATGGGGGGGGAGGTGAGTTTTGGCTTATTCATCGTGACTCAGCATTCTGAAAGCAGGAAGTCCCAAGATGAAGGGTCCTGAGGAGTGGCGGGGACAGGTGCAGCAGCCATCTTGCAGGCTGTTCCTGTGTCCACCGCCCCAACACTTGGTGGTGTGGGGAAGAAAAATATACACGGGAATTGGTGTCCGAACGGAATCTCTGACCTTGCTCGGCGTTTTGTGTATTTTGCATATTGCATGTTTTGTTCATTTTGTATATGGCCATCCTTGGCTTAGTGTTGGGCTCCTTGACGGTCCCTCTTGTTCAGATGGGTTTTATTGCTGGATTGCTGCATTTTGCCTACCACACTACAATGTGAAATAATTGAGAAACACTTTGTTTCCCTGCTACCCCAGCTGCTTTTTGGCCTTCTACATTTAATAAAGCAATCTTTGTTACCATATTATAAGAATTTTCAGGATAAGAAGCTCACATTTAAAGAAACTCTACACGTTTCCCTTTAAGGTGGGAGTTCTAAGCTGAATCTACTTAACATTTAACACCTCTGGTTATTCCTTAAGCAGATCAGAAAACTTAAATATGCTCCAAAGGGTCGTACCTCCATTAGATTATTAACCTACCTGGGCAAAGACTGGGGAGAAGGTCCTCACCACGAGAGGCTGTTGGAGGAACTGCGTAGTTGAGAGAGTTCCAAATAAAAGAACAACAGACTCCAGGCAAGTGTTCCATACAGCCATGATACACTCACACAGTAAGGATAGAAGAGGGGGAGGCCTCCCCATGGACCCCTTTCTTTCCAGCCGTCAGGGGAGTTCCATAAAGCCATTTTTATCACTTGACTAATTCTTGCAAATATAAAATCCGATGTGCCAGAAGGCAGACACTGAATCTCTATTATTACTAGTCCAGTATCAGAATAGTAAAAATTCATCTTTTTTCCTATTTAGCAACAACTCATTCTTAACAAAGATGGCTTAAGCCACAGCACAGAGGATCAAAGGATAAGTAGATTGAAATGATTAAGAAAAAGATCCATTTTTCTCCTGCTTATTCATTTTGTTTGATTGATCTGAGATTAGAAATGCCTGTGATTTACTTTTATGGGTCTCTATGATTTCTTCCAGCAAAGTGGGAGCAGTGGGAACTGGGAGGATGTCCTATGGGTCCATTGGCCCCTGGCTCAGTCTCAAGACCTAACTTCCACAGAATAGTTCACAAATGACCCTGGGGGAAACAATGACATAGGTTGTTATGGAAATAGCTGTAGAGAGATGAAACTCCCACCGTGGGCTTTGTTTCCCCCATTTTGTTTAAAATGAACGGCCAGTCACTTTCAAATGTATTTTCCTTTTCACTTCCCCTTTCCCGGATTTCTACTAGATGAACCATTCAATGCCTATTCAAGACCACAGTTGCAGTGAGCAATAATTTTACTAGGGATATGACACTTGAATATAAAAAAAAAAAATCATTGTTGTCACAAAGGAAATTTAAAAAGAAAGCCGATAATGACAGATGCTTTTACCATCTGGTGGGTATTAGGTAACTGATGTGGGCATAGTCTCCCAAAGAAAAGGCTAAAGGACTAGAAGGGAAATAAAGCCAGAATTTAGAGTAAACATGATAAACACTGATAAATAGTAAATATGATACATTCAATTCTGACCACTTCCCTGTGGCTCCCCTCCCCCACCAACCCTAAACCCAGTAGGATTGCTTCCAACTTTGTTTCTAAAGCATCAATATTCCAAACCTCTTCCAGTTACCAGCCAGAATCCCTACCGATTCCCCAAAGCTGCACTCAGGGCCACTTATCCCATGAGTCCTCTTGCTCCTCATTCCCTTGTTCTGAGCCCTGTGTGTCCCACACCTTTGCCTTGAGTTTTGGTTCCTTACTATTCATAAGAGTCTCCAAATTCTTTCTTTACATTTTCTGTATGCCAGTCATGTCTCCCCAACTAGACTGCTTACTTCTTGAGAGCAGGAACTGTATCTTATATTTCCCTTGTATTTCATAAAGAACCTAGCACGATGGGAAGAATCGAATTGACTTTGTTGAATCATCTGATACCCGGTACAGCTCGTGTTTCCTGATCCAACCATCCTGACCGACTTGGGCTTGAAATACATTTTTTTTTTTTTTTAATTCAGAGCAGAGAGATGTTTGAGGTATGATGAGAAACTTGGTTGTTTGCGTCTGCGGTAGGCAAGCTACCTTTCTCGCTGCTGCTATAGCTCTGACCTGTGTTGCCTCCCGCAGCCTGAAGTCATGTCACATCGTTGATCTGACTTGGACTGAACCTTCCATGTGTCAGAAAGGGCCTGTACTCGGGGGATGTTTTCACTCAGATTTCGCACACATAACCAGCCCTAAGAACAACACGTAGGTTGGAGATAATTCGAATTTTAATTGCATCTGGAGAAGTGGGCGTGGTGTTGAAGGTGGTGCAGAACTGTGGAAAGCCTTAGAGAAGGGACAGTCCCCCAGCGAACCTCTGGCCTCCCACTGGGTTCTGTTCTGCTCAGTCAAGATTTTTAAGTGTATTGACAGGATTGGTAAAGTTTGTTTGTTTGTTTTTCCCCCCTCCATTCTGCAGTTTAAAGTGAACAGGTACATGTTAGTGGCATTCCACATCAATTAGGCACTTACTGTTTCCTTTTACCCTGAATTGCCTTTGCTATGGAAGTCCTTTTGTTCTTCTGAAAATTCCTCGTGGTCTAGTTGAATATTTGTTTCCCCCGTTATCATAGGAAAATATAAATTTTAAAATGTTGAATGGTACTTCTAAGCTTATCCTGAAAAACAGCAGTTGTCTTCTCTTTCCCATTCACTCCTGATTCTTGCTCCCCTAAGGAAACCCCTTTCAATTTTTGGCTATTCTTTTCTATTTACTTCTCTATTTGTAAACACTATTTCTCTACTACTTTCCTGCATTTTTTTTTTTAAGCTTTATATGTTCTCCATAGAATACCTCCTAGGGAGGATGAGAACCTAGTTCTCTTAAATACTTAACACACCCACTGAAATGCACACACAATACAGCCACGCTTGCTCATAAATATCCTATTCCCTCAATATAGTTAATCTCTTCTTCCAATGAAGTTATATCACATTTTTCAGTAGCTTACTATTAATGGGTTTATATTACCAAAACTAGGAAACAATCATTCACAGCTGAACCGTGTAGTTCATTGCAGTCATATTCGCTCATAAAATGTTGACTCCTTCCTGGTGGTTCTTATCACGTGTTCATTTTGCTTGGTGATCGCTGTATCACTCACAAATCTATCTCCAGAGCCTCTAACAGATTTGAAGATATCACCTGAATATATTCAAATGACTCAGATGGTCTCTTTTATTATCTTGCTGGAGATCTTGCTCTGGGAGCCTAGATACTTCCTGCTCCCATTTTGATTGAGTCCCCTCTAAGCTTGAAGCTCAGCAATATCTCGGAACTTGAGCTATCACCCTGGGAATCGCTTTTGCTTCTCTTTTGCGTTGGGGCTCGTTTCCTGGACTCCAGATTTTCCTTTTATAGGTTTTCTCTCTTGTTTTCATGTGCTTATCTTCCTGCAGTTCCCTAAGAAAAGAAAATGTTGAGACCTTTCCTGTCTGCAAATGTCTTTTTTCTAGCCTCCTTGATTAGTGATAGCTGGGTGAGGTAGAGGTGCCAGGTTGCAGATCCTTTCCCTTAGGGTAGAGAAACCTGAGGACATCCTTCTTCATGTTCTTTTGTCTTCTTGACTCTGGAAGTATTTAAGTATTCAAGGGACTGTGAAATTTCAAAGTGGCATGTCTCACTGTGGATCTTTTACTTTCCTTCATTCTGTTTCACAAATGTTCTCAATTTATGTCATGCCCTGTCATTTAAATTTTGTTTTGTTCTGGGCAATTTCTTTTTAAATGCTATCTACTTTTCTGGAATGGCTATTATTTGAATACTAATTTCCAAGTGAAATTCCTTAATTTACCTATGTTTTCTCATCTAATTTTTGTATCTTTTGTTCTAGGTTTGGGAGTTTTCTCTCAACCATTAAGTTGAAACTCCAAGTATTTTCTATGGAATTATTTTAAATCTTGGTGTCCTATTTTTAGTTCTCAGAGCTCTCTTTTGGTTTTCTGATACTTTTTAAGAATAGGATTTTTTTCATGTTTTATACTTGCCTGTCTTGTTCCGCTAAGAATGTTAATCTAGATGCTTTTAAGTGTTTTTTGTTGTTTTGTATCTTGTTTTCAGTTCTCTTACTACTTCCCCTTATATTGTCTTTATTTTCCCCAGTTATTTTATTCTCTTTCAATTTGGTTCCCTTTTGGTTTCTTGAGGCTTTCCTCAAAAGTCCGGTAGTCATTGGCCTTCTATTTGTATTTAAAAAAGAAATGTAGGGCGCCTAGATATCCTCACTAAGGTCAGAAAACAAAGACCTCGAACAATACGTGTTGGGCGCCTGGGTGACAGAAGGTTAAGCCTCTGCCTTTCGCTCTGGGCGTGATCTCGGGGTCCTGGGATGGAGGCCAGCGTCGGGTTCTCTGCTCAGCAGGTAGCCTGTTTCCCGCTCTCTCTCTGCCTGCCTCTCTGCCTATTTGTGATCTCTCTCTCTGTCAAATAAATAAATAAAATACTAAAAAAATATATACTCCTACTCCGACTCAAAAACTCTGTGGATGGGTGGGGTTCCTCTACTGATAAGCTTCATGGTTGGGTAATTAGGTTGACTCTGCTTGTCTTGTTTGAGGACCACCAAGTGTCAGTATCCAATGTTCATTTCCTTACAGAAGGACCCACCAATTTCCTGCATGAGTGATGCAGACATTGTCTGAGAGGTGGGGGAAGGGCATACCATGGTCGCTCTGTTCAGTATATTTACTGTCACTCTCCGTGTTCTAAGCATGGCACACCTTCCTTTCTGTAACTGTTCCTGAACTGTTTCTCTGCAGCTGGTTTGTTTCAGCTCCTTCAAAGTAAACCTCTGATCAGCAGAGAGCAGCTACCTCCTGTGACGGGGAGAGTGGGGGTCTATCTGAAATTGCTAAAGCCTATTTCAAAGGATTGTTTAAAATTAATCCTGCTGGCTGATCGCGTCCACATCCTCACGTTCACTTTCGTTGTTACATAACCCCAGTTGGAACCGCACTTGGCACCTTCGAGGCAGTCAGTATTTGTTGAACTAATGAATGATGGACAACTTTTGACTCTGATTCCTGAGCATTTTTTCATGTTTTACTGTAGACTCCTACCTTGCAGTCTGGGGTTCAGCTTCCTTAGATATGTTACTTTATGCCCAGATTAATTTCGCCACACTGCTCTTTGAGCCTTTCTTGCTCTTCTGTCTGTGTGGCTTTATGCACAGTTTATTCCTTTTTTTTTTTCTTTTTCCATTTTCATTCCGTTGTGCCATTTTTGTAGGCAGAGATCAATGAAAGATTTTCTGTTTTGACTGTCATAATTACATATATTTTATTTATTTATCTAGAGGGAGGGGTTGGGGGAGAGGGACAGAGAGATTTAAGTAGGTTCCACACCTAGCATGTAGCCCAACGCAGGGCTGCATCTCAAAACAAGATCGTGAGCTGAGCTGAAATCAAGAGTCAGACACTTAACTGACTGGGACACCTGGGAACCCCTACATATATTTTAAACATGTTTTAAATGAAAAATTTCAAGCAGTGAGATTGTATAGGAAGTATAAAAAGCAAAATAACATATGTGCCCACACCTACTTTGAAAACTTACCGTTTTGGTGTTGGTCATCTTTGCTTCTGACTCATCATTGTCTTAGTATCTGTCCCTGTCCCTTGTGTGCCCATTGTCTTCTCTAATTTTTAAAGAACCAAAGTATCTCATAGATATATAGGGAAAACCTCTCTTAACTTCAATTTTGTTTAATTCCTTCACTCCTCAGAGCAGGTACTTAATTTGATCTATCTTACTCCCATCCATGTGGAGATCTTAATGTCCGTGTATGTAGTCCTAAATAGTTGTTTTATTTTGCACACTTGAAATTCTATGTAAATAGTGTCATGTTATACGTATTGTTCAAGAACTTCTTTATATTCCACAGGTTTTCATAATGTGTGTCGATGCACTCACACAATAGCTGTCGGGCCTTCCAGACATATATTCTGTATCTTTTTTTTTTTTTAATATTTTATTTATTTGACGGAGAGAAACACAGCCAGAGAGGGAACACAAGCAGGGGGAGTGAGAGAGGGAGAAGCAGACTTCCTGCCAAGCAGGGAGCCCATTGTGGGACTCGATCCTGGGTCTCCGGGATCATGACCCAAGCCAAAGGCAGTCGCTCAACCAACTGAGCCACCTAGGTGCCCCATGTATCTTTTGTCTTTGTCTACCTTAGGGAATACTAACCAGGTCCATAAAACACGTTCTGTACCACCACTTCAAAGAAGCAGCATAATTTTAAAAGCTGGGACTGAAATCTAGAATCTTTCATTTACTAGCTGTGCAGTTTAGGGCAAATTACTTAACCTCTCAGACCTCAGTATCATCATTTATAAAATTGAAACACCTACAGTGCAGACATTTATCGTTGTTTTAAATAAGCATGTAGATTTCAGCACAGTTCATGACAATAGAAAGTAGTCAAATAATGTAGCTGCTATTACATAATGGCAAAAATTCGCTGACTCAGAATCTTGGAACTGGCATTTCAATTATCATAGGATGTTTGGGTTTGCTTTACAAAATTCCCTCCAAGTAGTAGTCTGGCCTCTGTGTGAACACCTTCAGTGAGCTGAAATTCTTTGAGTACATTCTAGTTTTGGACAGCTCTATGAATATTATACTCCCTGTAAGGAATTAAAAAGAAAAAAAAAAGTCTCCCTGTAGTTTCTGCAGAATCAGTCCTACTTCTGCCTCTTGGGACGAGGCAGAGCAAGTCTAATCCCTCTTTCATATGACAGACTTTCAAATATTTGAAGACAAACATCAAGTTCCCCTGAGTCTAATTATATGAAATGGGGAAAATAAAAAAGGGGAATTGGTACATGTCCGTGGTGGATGAAACACCTATTGAAACAAATCGGTAAAAACAGAGATAAATACCTTAGAACTTCCCTTCTGCTAGTTCCTCCAAAAGAAAGAGCTGTCAGCCGAACCTCCCTTTGGAAAAAATGTTGCAAGTGCTATCGAAATTTTTCCTTAGTACTTTTTGGGGATCTGCCTTGATGGTATTAACATAAGTGCTACCAAATGGGCTGGGAAATAATCTTTAAACATATCTTATAAAGCGAGTCTTTATTGTAATCTGTTATACTTTCAGCCCGGAATGGATAATAATAGATGGGGATGTGCTGGTTTTACAAGGCAATAATGTGGTGCCTATGCAGTCAAACTTGATGGTGAGGCAGCCCACGGAAGAGTTTATCTCCAAGAAGCTCTCTGATGTAGAAGTACCACTCTGCAGCTGGGATCAGTCATGGAAAAGAGTTTTGTTAATAAATACAGTTCTGTTTTCTAATTCCCTAGTTGAGTTTCTGACTTTTACCCTAGGTATTATGTTCAAGACACACACACACAAACACGCCATTGTGTCTTCAAATGAAAACCACTTTTTAAAACTACCCACTTAGATTAAAAAAAAACAACAAAAAAGCATTAATACACAAAGACGACTTTTCCCCAGTGCTCAGCAGATTCGCAGTCTGCAGAGCCCTCTGTGAGAGGTGGGTGAATCTACTTCCGTTCTCTGTGCAAGTTGCCCCTCCTGAAGGTGATGAGACACTCGAGCTGAGAGGTGGGCAAACTGGCCCTCAGGCTAGACCCAGCCTTTACCTGTGTGTGAGCTAAGAATATTCTTAACATTTTAAAAGCCTTAAAATCAAGAGTGATGTTTTGTGACCCATAAAGATTTTGCGGAAATCAAATTTCAGCGTCTATAAATAAAGTTTTATCCCAATGCGGCCACACTAGTTAGTTGACATATGGTCTGTGACTGTTTTCTTGCTACACTGGCAAGTCGGCTAGTTTCAGTGGAGACCTTGTACCCCCTAATGTTTACACTCTGGCTCTGCCAAAACTGTGTGCTCATCCCTAAACTAGGGAATGAAGATCTGGTTGGTGGGAGGAACCAAGAATCTCAGTTTGAAGGGAAAGAGGAAAAAAGCCTGAGTGATGTCTTAGGAGGGAAGGACTTCACCAATACTAGAAGAAAAAAAAAATGTCAATAAAACAGGGGCACTGTTCATAGGCTTCAATGAAAGTCATGGGTCAAAATGACCAGAAGCTTTTAAGATTCCTTAAAAGCTCATCCCAGATTTCAACAGCTCTGTGGAACTTCTCCCCTCCTTGTAGAAGTTGGGGAGGGGAAGTCTTGTTTCTGCAGAATTGGCCTGCCTCTTGGGATGAGGCAGAATAAGTGTGATCTATCTTCCATATGACAGATTTTTCAAATACTTGAAGGCCACATCAAGTCCCTCTGAGTCTAATTATATTGAAAATGGGGTGGGGGGAACAGAAGAGCAAGAAAAAGAGGAACATTGGTACATGTCAGTGATAGATGAAGCCTCACACATCAAAACAGACTTTTTACCCTTCCCCTCCTCCCCAGCAGACACACTACTTTATAGTAACTATGGAATACAGTCCTCAGATACGTGCAGGATTGGCAACTGCTTAGATCTTGGCAAGAATGGAGATGATAATGGGAGAGGCCAGTGACTTCTGTCTTGCCTTACTGGTTTCAGAGGTTGAGTTACTGATGAGGGTGGCAAAGAAAGGAAATAGACCCGTCAGTTCTTGGGGTAACAGAAGGAAAAAGAACAACACCAAGCACAGTGGTGACTTGTAAAGTTGTTGAGAGATGTTGCACAAATAAAAGTCTCCCAGGAGATTTTCCAGACACACTGAGTATTGTCAAGAACAACTTGTCAAAGACTTGAACGTGGACAAAAGGTACTGTGTGTCTTTTCAGGGAAGTGTTGGGTCTTGCTGAACTGGCCATGGGGGGACTGTTTGATGCTGCATGGCTGCGCTCCTTTGACCTCTGTGGGCTTGCTTACATTACACGCCTGTCGGGGAGAAGAGAAACCATAGAAAACTCTAAGCCATGCAAAAGAATTTTGTCCAGATACAGCTGAGTAGAAAAGACAACCTCAAATACTATATTTTTATTGTACAACAGGATATTAATATATAGGTCAATATGACAAAATTGACCAATATCCTAGAGGGCATCTATTATTGCCCTATAAGATGTTAACCAGTTTTTCCTCTATTAGCATTTCCGTTTCTGAATACATATGGATATGCACATGTATGTCTACGTGTATGTGCATATGTATGTGTTCTTCAGATTCTTCTTTGGACTGATGCTAACCAGTTTCTTCATTAATGAGTTACGTGGATCTTTGGCATATGTTCATTTTTTGTTCACATGTGAGCTGTTTTTAACTCTCTGAAAAAAAGTGCATTCTTTAAGCAATATAGAGAACTATATCAATGTATTCATGTATTCACTACGAAAGATCTTCCAGATATATGAATAGGTTTGCTTCCAAAGCACTCCTGTTTTTGTTTTTGTTTTTTAATTCATCTGTTAAATGTTCATTTAGTTCATTTGTTCTGATGGCACAGGAAGGAAGCTTCTGGAAGGTGTTATGTCTTGCCCAACTCTAGTGTCATCTGATGGTTTCCAGTCTGTCAGAGCTGCTGATCTCTCCTTTAAACAGAAGCACTGGGCTCCCAGAAGCCTGTAGCAAGCAGCGACTGATGGGAAGCCAGTGCAGGAGGTCAGGCTTGCAGAGTGCAGAAGCTGCAGTTGGTAGAATTCTTTAACTGTGTGCCTGGTGACCCATTGTGTTAGAAGCCCCATATTCTGCCCTTGAACTAAGACCCTGTTCTCTACATAGTGTGGCTAGAAAAAGTGAAAACCCAAACCAAAAACTTTGTTTTCTAGAAATAGTATCCAGAAGAAGACCTGGTTTAAACTCTACCTCCAACTGGCTTTGTAATTTTTGGCTAAACACTGCATTTCCCTTTTAGTTCTTTTTTTGTTTGAGGAAGCATGTAATTACCTACTTCACAGGACTTCACAGTTTCTAGACACAAAACAGATAATGTCTAAATGTATGAATAAGTGGATGGACCGAATGAACTTATAGTCAATCAATTCCTTTATTTATTTAGTTTTAATGACCACTCTTACCATGTCCTTTATCCCTGCTGAGGTCAGTCACTGGAGGATGTTTGTGTCTCCCATCCACGGGACCATGATCCTCCTAAGGGCTGTATACCTGACACATTTCCCACTTTCCCGATTCATGAAACCCTTCCCTGGTGTTTTTCAGTCCTCACCAAAATGCTCTACATCTGGATAGGGTTCAGGACCTGCTACCCTAAAAAATGGCACCCCGGCATTTTGAATATCTTAAACTTCTGGGGTTTGAGAAAATGGCCAAAACAGGAAGGTCACTGTGACCTCCCCTCGTCCCCTTCCTCCCTGAAAGTGGGAGCTCAGTCTCCCATGTGGAAGGTATCCTCCCTGAACCAGGAGGAAAGGAGACATCCCTATCACCAGAGACAGGCAATGTAGCGCTGACGAAGCTGTATGGGCAAGCCCTGTTACTTCTTCACCATTTACTATCTCGTTGTCATACAATGCTTCACAAATTTATAGTTTCTTTGTTTGAAAGATATTAAAGAGTCCTGGTCACTTCCACCTTCTTGGGAAGGCTCCCTGTATATGTATAGATTCAGGAGAATGCTTACACTTCTCTCCTGCTCATGTGTTTTGTGTCCATTTAATTGTTAGGCGCCGCCAGAGACCCAACGAGAGGAGAGGAGAATTTTTTCCTCCCCGGCACGTCGGATCACTGAACCTTTCCTTTTTCTTGCTGCTAGTGAAACTGGCTCTTAAAGAACCTCCTTCCACTGTGGTCTTTTAGCTGATTGCTCTTTTCTCCCTGATACTTTCTGTATCACCCAAGGCAGGGTAAGAGTTGTCTTTCCTTCTCATGGCCATATCCAGACCAATCTCTCTCTCTTCTCCCTAATTTTCCGTGTGTTGATACTGATACCAGCCACCATCTCTGCTGGTTGTAATAATCGACAGCAGTGCAAGTCAATTCCTGTTACTCACTGAAGCATTAGCTTCTGACTGCCATTCTGTGCAAAACATTACTGTTTAAATTTTGGAGATTTGAAGATGCATATAGATGATTCCTCTACCTCCCTACTCTAAATTCTGTGAATTTTGATTCTCCAGTGTTTTTTGTCTTTGATCCTGGCTCAGCTACTTACTGTGGCCGGTCAACATATACAGACCAGCGGTTTTCAGTTGTGGTTGCTCCCTAGAGGATCGCTGGGGATGTCTGGAGATGTTTTTCCTTGTCATAATCGGTAGGGACTGTTGATATTTCATGGGTACAGTCCAGGGAGGCTGCAGAACATCCTAGAAAGCATGGAGCAAGCCCCTCACAACAGAGAATTATCCAGCTCTAAATGTCAGTCATGCCAGTCTCAGTAAGATTTTTGCCTGACAACCCTATTGCAAAATACAATCCGAATCGCACCCCCAGAAGCCCCATTCTTCTTTTCTTTGTCAGACTCTATATATTCCTTTTCTAGTCTTTACTCTCTGCCTCCCTTCAGAATGAATGAAATCGCTGAGTGGGGTGATTTTGTTCATGCTGTATTCCCATTCTTTTTAAGTGCTTCCCCCAATGAAGACAATAACCATTATTTTTTAAACAAACTCAGTAAAGTAGTAAAGTAAATAAATAAATACTAAATAAAGTAAACTGAGTAAAGCAGCAAGTCAATAGGAGGCACACCTGAGTGGTAAATTTTCTCCATTTTTGCTAAAAATATAAAGGATGTCACAAAGAAATGATAGTTTGGGCCCATAAAAGCCAGAAGTGTTCATTTTGGTTTTTTATTAGAGAGGGAGCGAGGTGGGGGAGAGGTGAAAAGGAGAGGGAGAGAATCTTAAGCAAGCTCTCTGCTCAGTGCTGAGTTCCACATGGGGCTCGATCTCATGACCCTGAGATCATAACCTGAGCCAAAATCAAGAGGTGACACTTAGCTGATTGAGCCCCCCAGGCACCCCCAGAAGTGTTAACTCTTAAGTTCTTGTGATGATAAATTGGTAGTGGACATAAACATTTTATATAATTTTTTTACTTTTGATGTTTTCAAGAACACATTCCTATGGATGATCTCTCTCAAAGTATATGGATGTTTAGAGCTCAGATGCCTGGAGAAGAAACCAACTCTGTTTCTCTGGGTGCCCTAACCGAATGATTCAGGCTAGGGATCCAAAGAGATGAACAAGTCCTGGTCATTTACAATTTTTTTTTTTAACTGTGTGTTGAATGATTTGGTCTCCTATTTTGATCCCATTGTTTTCCTTTGGCTATGGACTGATAAAGGAAGTGAGACAGGATATGCACGATGCTGACTTTACAGAGGAGGAAACTGGGACTCAAAAAGTAAAATGAATTGTCTGACTATCCACCAGCAGGCAGGGCACCTAAGATTAGAGTGCTCATTACTTAATGCCTTCTTAGGCTGCTCTGGGCTCTATTAACTGCACAGCATCTTCCTTATGCCTGGACACCTAACACTTACCCCTTTGAGAGAATGGATATGTTGAATTTTTCTCTCAGCTTAGAGAGAGCGAGGTTATTTGTTACAAGTTATTTTATTGGAAAGATGCCTCCAGGAGCACCTGGGTGGCTCAGTTGGTTGGGCGACTGCCTTCAGCTCGGGTCATGATCCTGGAGACTCATGATCGAGCCCCACATCGGGCTCCCTGCTGGGAGGGAAGCCTGTTTCTCCCTCTCTCACCCCCCTTGCTTGTGTTCCCTCTCTCTCTGTGTTTCTCTCTGTCAAATAAATAAAATCTTAAAAAAAAAAATACCTCCAGCTTTTAAATCCGTTTTTAGGAGGTGGAGCAAAATATTTACAACTCATTCTTAACTGTTTTAAGTGTGCCTTTTTAATTATAGAGGAACATGGTTAAATCAAGCATTCATAGCCACGAATTAAAATGTTAAAAAGGTTGCCATGGGCTTAGCATATGCTGAGAGATGAGGAATTTTGCAAAGTGCAAAGAAATGGGCTGGTAGATGAGGAAAAGTTCAAGTAAATCTAGACTGAATTTAGGACAGAGGACCCCATTTCTCTCTTCTACATTGTTGAAAAGTAGATCCCAGGATGTTAGCTGTGAGATATTACTACATGCTCATTAAGCAGGAGTAAGCAACAAATATTTGGAAAATGTTGTAGACGTTTTAGCCTTGGTTGAGTGATTAAAAATTCATATTAGCATAATTCTTTTTTCAACTTTCCTATTTACAAGATGTGACTAATAATAGTACTGGCTTCATATGGTTGCTAGGGGATTAAATGAGTGATTCTGTATAAAAGGCCTAGCAGATTGAAAGTATTCAGAAAGTATTGACTACCTTCATTACGTAAAAACCTTTGAGAATTCTTACAATAAAGAAGTCCCTGTAAAAGTGAATCAGGCCACTTTCCCCAAACATGGCTAAATGTAGGATCAGTACCTAATTAGTACCTAATAATAACCTAGCATAGAAGAGCCAGTAGGTCCTAATGACTTGAACCATGAAAAGCAGTAGGGCAGCCTCTCCCGAGTAAAATACTTATGAATCTATTTATCTAGGTTAATATTCCTGCTCGAATGCTTTTCCTCCTTTATTTTGGTCTGACAGATTCTTACTCCTCTCTGATGGAGAAATCGAAACCATAACCCAAATTTTCCACCCTTTCTGCCTCCAGACCCTTTAAAAGCACTATAATGTTTGCAATAATTCCCATCAAGAGTTGGATTTTCTTTCTGTCCTGAATGCACTAGTCTTAGGAATACATGGGTCAGTAAAACATCACAGAAATGATGATATTTTCAGAAACTTCTTCAGAAACTTCTGCAATGCTTTTCTTCCTCTGCCTTTACTATGAGAACATAACCAGCTGAACCTACTGCATCGTAAGACCTATGGGGCAGAGCTTAGTCCTATTGTCCTGGCCAAGGCCCCCATGTCAGGAACCTAGTTGGGAAGAGCCAGTCCAGCTAACCTCCGGGAGATCAGCACATACAGCAATGAGTTCCGCTGAGATAGCCAAGCAAGGGTCAGATTAGGAGGACCTCCCTACTGATCCATAACTCTGTAAGAATAATAAATGGTTACCTTTAAGCCACAGATTACAGGGCTCATTGCGAAGTGTTATTACAGATATAGTTCTGTTAACCTATCATCTTTACATCTTAGCCCAGTGACCATGTGTCCTTATAACCTTCCCTCCACACAAGACAACCTGGTCTCACCTCTCCTTCATTCTCCCTTAGCAATCTGCACTCGTCTCTTTCACAGCACTTGTTGTTTGATGGTATAGTAACATCTTGATACAGAGAGAGTAAACTTCATGAAGGTTGAGTCGGTGTGTGTGTGGTTTGCTTGCTTTTGTTGTTGTTGTTGATGTTTTTACGAACACCAGCTTTGTTGTAGAGGGTCTGGCCCAGAGAGAGTGATAATGCCAAGGCAACTCTTTAATTTGTGTATATACTCTTAAGATTTTAAGGCCTTATATTATCTGAAAACCAGAAAATGGGTCTTTTCGTGGATGGGGCATCTACTGTATGCAAAATCACTACTTTAAATAATGTTATTTGTCTTAGTGATAGATACATTTTAAATATGTATTTGTCCCATCATCTGACTCTGATTCCTTCCCCCTAAAATCATTTGAGATGGGTGGATATAATGGACCTTATTAGGGTATTTAAAGCTTACTGTATTAACTATTAACCTTTATATTTGAAAAACAAAATATTTAACTTATTTCAGAGGTCATAAGACTTTATTTTTTTGCCTTAAATAACATTCAGCTAGCTATCAGAAAGATTAAAATTGAGCATATCTTTGCCCCTCTTGTCACAGTACTATGTTTGCATAACGAACACTGTAGGGCACTTCTGTTCAGAACCAGGACAAGCCAGAGATAGCTAGAGATGCGTTTAGTCATTATACTATTTCTTGCACATTTATTTTGTACCTTGTGAGCTTGATAAGATTATCTTCTTTTAAAGGTAGTTTCTCGGTCAAGGTCATGTGTCCAGAGAATGGCAGACTCGGGGCTACCGCTTAGCCTGCATTGATCTCAAATACTTTTTAATTACCGTGCTTACTGCCTTTCTAAAATAAGTACCATATAGTGTCCTAAGGTCTTTATATGTATCTCTTTTTTTTTCCCCCACTTAATCTTCATACTTGGGAAAGAATCTAAAATTCTATCATTCTTATATTATAAAGTAGGCACATTAAGTATTTTGTCTGGTATGAAATGCTAAGTGACACGGGCAGGATTTGAACCCAAGCTTTGCGGTCATGTGGCGAATCTAAATAAATATTTTTGAGTGAATAGATAATCCTCTCAGAATACATTTGACCAAATTCAAATAAATATTGGCTACAGAGAACAAACAGCCTAAAGTAGCTTAATTCCTCAGCATCAGTTAGTAGATAAAATATTTTTTAGACAAAACTTAAATATTTTGAACAGTTGATTAGAGACTCAAGCTGATATGTTCTATTTTTTTATCAAAATAAGCTTGTTCTATCTGAGTCTCTTGCTGGTCACAGCATTCTTTGTAGTCGACCAACTTAGGTTCAATTTGTTTGCTCTATTGAAATAGTTCTGAAATTTTTGGTTTGGTTCTGCCTAATCAGGCGGATTTACCTAGTTAATTAAAGCTAATTCTCATTCTACCAGTAACTTAAATATGTTCTAATTAGCTCCAAAGCACTTTACAGCCACTTTGTGGATATTACTATCCCTGCTAGTCCTATAAGGTGATCTCTAAAAAGAATTACATGGTCCAAACATCTAAAAAATGTTGAATATACTCTTCTTTTAGAAATCCATCCTACACATTAGAGCCATTGTACCCTTAAAGGTTTTCAGAAATCTAGAGAATGTGATTTCATTTTATGCCATAGTTTTCCAAACTTAATTTGACGAGTCAGGGTGGGGGTCCAAAACCTCTTATCTTACTATGGAAATTATATTTTGTTTAAAGTTGGGTTTTGGAAAATACTGGTTTTAAACCAATTTGTGACTCATTTAAATCAGCAACCATCTTTGAGTGGATCACACTGTTTAAACGGACTCTGACCAGCTCCAAAGAGTTATGATTAAATTCCTGGTCTCTTGGGAGCATTTAGCATTTTTAAAACAATTGAAACAGATTCAGTCAGTGAAGCCCTATCTGAAATGTCCAACACTGTACTTATTTTTGTTACCTATTTCCCGAGGAGAAGCGTAACATTTTGAGTGTCTGTAAAACAAAGAAAAAGTAACCCAAGCGTTTTGAGGACGAAGGTGAACGGTATCCCAACTCTGGTATGGTTGGGATTCTCTCGCAGTGTGTAAAACTACATCCTAAGGGCAGTTGTGTGGATGTGCATAGTGGTTGGGTTGAGAACAGAAGGTGATGATACCATCTTTATTCCCAGTAGCCTCATGGTATCTCATTCTTGAGGCCGCAAGGAAAAAATATGTTCAATGCCTTTACTAGGTGTTTGGAGACTGTGCTCGGTGAGGAGGGAAAGCCAGTGGGTGCTGGGTTGTGGCAGCAAGGGCACAGAGGGGCTCCTCCTTGAGATTTCAAATTTCCACTCATGGAGTATCCTAAAATGTCATTAAAAGACTCTTTATTCATAAATAGCTGATAGGCGGTAATTTACGTCTGTACATTTATCTTGAAAAGTCTATAACCATCCAGTTTTGTTTTTTGTTTTTGTTTTTGTTTTTTTTTTGCAAACTCTACATAAAACATCCAAACGGTCCATTTTGCTCAGTACAATATAACACAGCTGTTTGGCATTACCAAATATATATGTATATATATTTATAGATATGTACATGTGCTGAAAAAGAAGCCAGTGCAGCCTTTTCTAAGAAGTCCATCCAAGTATTTACTGTACAACATTCAGAATTTACATTGATAATACAAGGCACAAAAAGTGTGGTATGAAGCCAAGGCCATGCTTTATTCAAACTCTCTGGCTTGCTCCCTCCTTCAGCTTCATGTCAAATTAAGTGTTCAGTTCTTTTTTTCTTTTTTTTTCCGGCTTTGAACACATCAAATAAAAGTTGAGAGTGGTATGGGTTGGAGATATGAATCACGAGAAAACCACCTCTCCCCCCCACGCACCTTCCCAAAATAAACAGAACAAAATGAAGTCTGTTTTAAAATTCTTCCGTACAGAAATGGAGGTAAACAATTACTCAGGTCTTTTAGTTCGGGTCAGGAGAACAAGTCAGTTTTCCTCTAACTGCTTAGATTTGCCCTATTTCTAGGGCGACATGGACTTTATCAATTATGCGTACCAATTAGAAACATGTACGAAGAATGGGAAATTTAAAATCTGTCTTGATTCCAATTTGGAAAAGGAGGAAATTGTTTTCCTGACCAGAACATTCCCACACTGAGGTTTTGTTGTTTTTTTTTTTTTCACCTTATAGAGACACGTTGAATGGGAAGGGCCTTCGTAATCTAGGCTGGGCCATAGAGTGTTTCTGATGGAAATTTTTTTAGCTACACTCTGATGAGGCTTAGATCAAAGCTTCCTAGTGAGGGAGATCTTACTTGAGTCTCACCAGAACTCCTAAAGGAAGGATTTTGGAATTATTAGATCTATTTCTGATTGTAATGGGAGTCATAAGACGATATTCTGCTTACCAATTCCCTTAAAATATCATCTTCCCATGATTCGACAACCATAGCTAAATCTTCACCTTTTGCATCTCTTTAATTTTAAGGGAGTTGTAGAATTTCTCCTTTTGGAATTTGTGAATAATGCTTGCAGTAGTGAAATACTCTTTGGGGTTAGCAAGATGAGGCAAAAGGACATTTTTGTCATAATCGTGCCTTTCTGTAAAAGTACCCGACACACATTTCCGCTCATGCAGAGAGTTACATCGCCAAATTTAGCCATCTATTTAATAATTCAAGGCTGTACCTTTTTGGGAAAGAGGTTATATCCTCTGCCCAACTCAATCTTAGGGGTAGGGAGGAGGAGGGTATTTTTCAGCTTAGGCCTAAACATGAAGCTTACTGCCTTTTTAATCTTTGGGTTCAGATGGAGGGTGGGCACGAAGACGTGAAGTTCACGGTCACCATCTCCGGCCCACCTTATGAGGACATTCCAAATCCATGATCTTCACAGCAAAAGGAAAAAGCAAAGTAGCTGCTTCAAACACCACAATTATTCTATGTGAGTTAAATTTCCTACTTCAGATCACAGCACTACACACTAGTGACTAACGGCCAGGTCTGATTTCCATCCCCTTTTTATCTTTTGAAAAAACACAGCACACAAATTGCCTTTTTTTCCCTTTCTTTTGCTTTTTGCTGCCGACCCTGGAGTGGGGATGTGAGGAGTCCGTGTAGACGCTGGCTCTCCTAGAATTGCTTTTTGCGAAGGACACCACATGCTGTCAATACAGCCAAGCAGCTTTGTAACTGCAGCTTCCGAAAGAGTATGGAAAGTAAAAAAACACAAAATATGTAACACATCTAAGATTAGCAACATTTTCACTCTGTGACATTTGACAAAATACATTTCTGCTTGTAGTTCAGGAAAATTCTTTGCAGACAAAACAGTGGAAGCTGCGGAAAAGGGTGGCCGTTCAGCTTTTGGCTAAAGCATCGATTTTTCACATACAGCACTATGGCCACTAACACCGAAGAGCTAATAAAATTTTGTCACTACCTGTAGGACAACGTTTTGCTCTCCCATTTGCTGTGGTCGTGACCCCTAGTCCAGTCAATGGGAGGTACCAGGATTCAGAACATTGCGATGTTTCATGAGGAAAAGTAATGGAAATGGGCCACACAGTGGGCCATAAGAATCATGTTTTCCAGCTCCTTCCGGTGCCTGTGACCCTCAGGGATCTGGAGTAAAGACGTCTGAGGGAGCGCCCCCTTCCCCACATCTGTTAGTTAGGGCTCCACACCTTTACGGGACTCACAAATTGCAGTGAAATGGCAAAAAGGAAAAGCAAGCACATGGAAAGGTGCAATCTGTAGGTCAGTTTTGCCGTAAGTTTGACAAACGGGGAATATGATCTAAAAACAATTACAGGTTGTCCCCGACTTGTGGCGTTTTAACCGACAGCTTCCTGACGTTAGGATGGTGTGATGGTGATAGGCATTCAGCAGAAAGTGTACTAGCGACTCTGAGCCTGGATCTTTTCCTGGGCTAAGGGAACCTGGGTTCCCAGTCTCGTGACACCTAGGCCGGGCGGGGCCGGCTGCGGCCCAGTTGCTCACAACGTCAGGAGGCTACACAGCCAGCACACGGGCAGTCATTTCGTGATTCACTTTCCGTACAGTATTCAGCTCATTATATGACATATTCAACATTTCATCATAGCTGAGGCTCTGTGTTAGATGGTTGTGCCCAACTGGAGGCTAATGTCAGTGGTCTGAGCACGCATGAGTTAGGCTAGGGTAAGCTCTGGTGTTGGGCAGGTTAGACGTAGTAAGTGTATTTTCGACTTAAGATACTTCCAACTTTTGATAGGTTTATGGGGACCTGACCCCATTATAAGTCGAGGAAGATCTGTATGCTATTTTCACATCCCACCTTTGCTTATTAATTGTGATGTTGAATCAAGGAAAAGAGGTGCAATAAATTCCAGAACTTTTAATCCAAGGAGAGTCCTGTTTTAGTCATCTGACTTTATAATACCTCTCAAAGTCAACTAAAAAAACCCCAAACTGGGTGTGGGGCATAAACAATGAATCTTGGAACACTGAAAAATAAAATAATATAATAAAAAAACCCTAAAAAACCCCAATAAAACAAAACAAACAACAACAACAACAACAAAAATCTAGGGACCATGGCACTGGAGAACACCTGCAGCTGGAGATAAAAATAATAAAAAGAGAAAAAACTTCCCCTCTTTAAAGAGAATTGTGTCAATTCCTAATCATCTCTTACAAAAAGGCCAATAAAATTTTTGTGGGAGTACATCTGAGTTTTACAAGACTTTCTGCACTAGTAAATGAAGTTTGCATTTAAATCTGTAGAGTGCGCTTTCTTTTGGCTTAAAGGATTTTAATGTAAACCAGTAAGACTGCACAAGCAACGCTGTAAAAACCGTAAGGTAGCTCTGTGATGCGGCGGCGGTCTGGTGCAACTGTGGAGCCCACCATTTTGGTGGCAAAATTTGAAGTCCTGCTTAAAGCATGACCATTACACTTAAATGCCTTTGAGGACTGAAAGATTTGGCGTTAAGTGGGATATTTTGTAAAAAATTGGAAGTAACCTACCAAGTATTAAAGCCCACTTTTAATATCTTGGTTCCTCTCTTACACTGAGACAAGAAGACTTCGTAGGTAAGCGTACTTATGTGTACCAACAAGTGAATCTCGTTCTAGAGGGGCATCTGTGTTGTGACTGGAAAGCTTTAAAATAGAACAAGGGTTTAGGTCACAGTGAGTAACCACAAGTTCAAGTGTCAGTGAAGTCTATCTGATCTGTGATCTCCCTGACACCCCTACCCCCAGCCGTGTCTACATCTCACAAACATGGCTTCCCTTGGAATTCCATCGTAAAGTATGATCCTGACATAACAATGGCCACAGAATTTCATGCATTTGTATAGAAATCCCATGGAGAATTCTAGCAGAAATAAGAGAAATGAAAAGAGGGAGCAAAATGGACTGAAAGGTAGATTTGAACCTTAGGCTGAAGTCAGTGATGAATCATGTTAATTTGCTTCCTTTGTTGTTCAATATGGTATGATGGTCATGGGCATTTATAAACACCCAGGTTAAAAAAAAAGAAAAAGAAGTCCATGGGAAGAAATTCTAGACATTGAGGGATTGATGATAATCTCTTATCTTAAAATCTAGATTCTAGGGAAAACATTAAAATTTTTCATTTAAGATATAAAAAAAATATCAGATCCAATAAGGATCTGTGTGGATCCACACAATATAAAAAGCAATGACAGGCCAATTAGAAGGGAAGGGGGAAAAGGGGTAGAATGGTCTTAAAACTCCTCTAAGATGGAAACTGACAAGAGTGCTCATTATAATGTGTTTTCTACAAGTTATTATTAAACAGTCAATGCAGATTCTTTTTGATTGACTGACCATCTCCTTCAAGGGTGTCAGATGCCTTACTGTCTCATGCCTTCTCTTCATTGCTCCCCAGAAGGAATAAACAAGTAGAGCACATAAGCAGAAGGGTCTTTTCTTGATCTAGAGTGATCTAGAGATGGTATTTTGAAAATATGCTCAGCAGTTCTAAGAGGATCTGCTCTGTATAATATGCCTTTGGTTCCTGAGAAAAGCAAGATGCTTTTGAATTTCATGTAGCAAAGCCTTCCATCCAATACAGGGGACCACAAATACCACACGTTAGAGAAAATGGCTAACACATTCAAGAGTTCTTAATGCTTTACCCATGGTTTCATAAATTCCACCAATCTCTAGGTCTTTTTTTACTTCAATCGAGATTTACATTTCTTTTTTCTTTTTTTTCTCCACATTTACAAAAATGTTTTTTTGTTTTGTTTTGTTTTGATATTGACCATTTTCCCATTGCCGAGTATTCTCCAACTCCCCCATTCCCTGACGGTATGTTACTCTGATGTAGCCACCTTCTCAGCAGCTGATCAGCCCTCTGGTTGATCTGGATCCTTGACTTTGCTTGTCCTGGTTGTGCACAGCTAAGGAAAACAGCCACCAGAAGGTGAGCAGGAACAGATCTGTTCATCTTTAGTCTACCAGGACATCTTGTCAAAAATGATTTAATGGATAAAAGGTGAACTAAAATGTTAAAATGGGGTTCACAGATTCTCTGTGGACTTCAGTTTTTCACAATATCATTGCCTCTTCTTAAAAAGAAAGAATCTTAAAGCAACAATCCTATGTTCATGGTCCTGTAGAGAAAGTGTACTTGGTAAGGTTGAGTAATCAGACCTCAAAAGCTTTCTGGACAATGCATGTGATTTCTGGGACACTGTGGTAGACCCATCCCTCACATGTATTTACTCCTATTAGTTAGACCAAAGACTATCGTTAATTTTCCAAAAGGCAAAAGGAGGATGCCTTATAGCCGTACAGAGAGATTTTGTGATAACATAGTACCAAGAGGCTAGAAAGTTTCAAGAACCCGGATTGAAAAACTGAGCAGAACCCCTCATCCGTTTACAACAATGTTGGGAGACGGGGTCGATACCTCCGTCCTAGAATTGTAGCTCGTTTGAGGCCTGTGGCATCCACAGTCCCTGTCTGGCCCTGGGCTTGAGCGGACCGCCCCCTTCCAAATCCACACGGAGCTGTGTTCCACTAGCACGCTGCTATTTGAGTGGCTAAGCTGGGAATAGGGGATTCTGCTTTGTTAAATTAGGAGAAGTAAATTTCCCTATCGAGAAGTTTAGTTATGCTCTGAAACCAGGTAGGGAAGGGGAAGAAAGAAGGTGGATGGATTTGTCCCCGGGAGAAAATGAAGGGGATGTACATGGCAAGATCTAGTTTGTGGTCCGTCTTACCTTCTCATCTCATTTCCATTAAGTGGCTAAGATAAATGGGAAATTGGTGCTGGTGTGAGGGACTCAGAGTCTAGATTCTAAATGCCCTCCTTGATGTTACCTAAGTCCTACAAGTAGGTTGGTAACCCCGTTTAACTTTGCAAAGCCGGCTTTACAATGATTGTTGACCTCAAGGAAAACCCTGACAATCTGGCACTAGGATCAGCTGGCCCTTTGGGGTGCATCATTAAAAACCTGTTTCAAAACATGCACAATCCCATCTCTGCCTTCCCGGTTTTATCATAGCTCATCTTTTCCCCACAGTTACTTTTCTCTAGCTCCGCCCTCACTCTTCCTCCCCACTCCAAAGCTGACAGAGTTTATCAAGTGTTAACCCGAGTGGATTCAGATGAGACAGTAGAGCCCTCTTATATTTAAGGGAGCCTGTACTTTTCCCTGTGAACATGTTATACCTATATAAAATCCAGTTTCTTCAACCAGGGATTCGCACTGATTGTAAATGAAGGCCGGATTCTCCAACTGCCACTGGGCAGAAAGCTGCCTGTTTCCCATTTAAAGCAAATGTCCCGAAGCTGGCCGTCACCGTCTCATGAGCGGTCGGGGACTAGAGTCCATTTTGCCTGCTGTAGTTGAAGTCGGTTTCATCGAGCTGGGATTCCGTAATGTTTGCGAGTTTCGTGTGTGTCCTCCCGATCTCTTCAAGGGCACAGGCCAGGGAGTCAAGATCACCATCATGCTGATGACGAGCTTCCCACAGGTTCAAAATGACAGCAGATGGGCTACTTTGTGTAGCAAAATAAGATAAATTCCTAGACAGGGATTTAAAGAAACAATAACAGAAATGAAAACAGAAAGAAAGGAACAAATAAAAATCACTATAAGGGAACTAAAAATGAATCGTGATCTCAGGAGTAGGAGGTTAATGGGAGCTAGCTACGGGTCTCCAGATGACCTTGGGATTGCTCAGATTCGGTATCTCTCCACCTCCTCAAACTCAGTGCATCAGAAGCGGTTATCTTCCCCCTGCCTCAAAATCGTTCCACGTCGTAACTATGACAAGTATCCCAGTAATTACAAATGTCCTTCTAATTTCTCATACTAGGGCATTATTTTTTACTTTTCCCTTTATGCTGTTGCTTTCTTTTTGACATACTCCATCTTCCTTTGCCCATCGAGCCATTAATGCTGGCTTAGGTAATACTCTGCTCCTTGCTTTCATTCAATCTGTTCTCTCCACTTGGAATACCTACGTCTTCTCTTCACCCTCTGCTTCTTAAGATCTTACACTCTGGTAATGCCAGGTTCAATTCTCCTCTACTCTTTGCTCTAAATGCTTTATTTCTTCTCTGAATTTGTCCTATTATTGTGCTTAAATTTTCATATGAATAAACTGCTTCTATATTTCATGTGACTTTTGCCCGCCCCGCATGATTACAGACATCTGAAGGGAAAGGATCATAGCTAATTATCTTCTGATTCTGCAACAGTCCTTATCCTAATACTATGACAGGTGTTTACTCAATTCCATTGTCTTGAGTAATTGATTGCGCTGAGGCTTTTTCAGATGATAGGGGATCTTGGGTGAAAACGGCAACCTTTTGGACAATGACTTGCTATGATAGAGACTAAGACAACACAAAAGATTAAAGGTCACAGTTTTTCATAAGCACTTTCACAGCAGGGATAGGAATGTCACCTTTGGTAAAATTTTGATAAGTTGAAAAGACTTGAGAGTCAACCAAGAAGCAGTTATTTTGAGGATAGGCACTATTTTCCCTCACCACATTCAGCATATAATCACAGAGGAGACTCATGTAACTAAGAGCACGTGGAAGGGAAGACAAGCTTTTAAGGGCACATTACCATTTATAAGCAACACACACACACACACACACACACACACAGTAATTTTGAGTGAATAAAGTGCTATTTTATTCAAAGGTCTCAAGGGACTACTTAAAACTAGTTGATTGCCAAGTAGCATAAATATCGGGGTACTATATATACCTCCTACTACATCTGCATCTGTAATTGAGAGTGGGAGAGGCCAGCTTAAAAATGTTCTCTCTGGTTTCTTTTATCCTTTTCCTTATTCCCCCCTGCCTCTTACCCTCACTTGGAATCAAATATAGTTATTTATTTCTACAGTAATGGAAATGGCAAATCCAACCTTGCTTGGGCAATTGAAGGGGTCCTAGTCCTTTTTATTTAAGAATTCTGCTTGGAATACTTTTTCCTGGTCATGGGCCAATGTTTGTAGAGAAAGCTGCTATGCTTCTAGGTCTGTTCCGTCAACCGATACGCCCTTCCCAACATTCAGGCAGAACACAGACTGAAGCAGGAGCTGAGAAAGAAGCAACCTGAGAGACTAGGTGTGAGTGAACTCTGGGTGGCCTGTGTGACCATCTCTCTCCATGTCCTTTTTGAGACTAAAGACCATAAACATACACTCGTTCCTGAAATGAGTAAATATTTTTGCTCTCTAATGTTCAAAAAAACAAAACAAACAAACAAAAAAAACCAAGCAAGACAAAGGCACAGACCTCTCATCATTCTATTGAGGGTTTATATTTTGTATTTTCCCTTCAACAACAATGGACTAGTGTCCTGTGGGACTAACTAGAATCCTTGTGATCTTATTAACCCGGAAATTAGGCTTTATTCTATACCGGGGGTTGACAAATATTCCCATCAAGACCAGCTGGTAGATAGCGTTGCCTTTCAGTGCCGTATGGTGGTCTCTAAAGCAGCTACCCAACTGCGACAGTAACGTGACAGCAGCCATAGACGGATACACATGGATGAGACGGACCCAAGGGACTGTGCACTGGCACACCTGAGGCAATAAAACTTTAATGAGACGCACTGAAATTGAACATCCTGCAGTTATCATGTCACCCAACAGTCCTCTTCTTTTGATTATTTAGTTATTTTCCTGACCATTTAAAAAACCTAAAGCTATTCTAGTTCCTGGGCTGCGGAAAAGCAGGCGGTGGGTCAAATTCAGCTTTTAGGCCACAGGGCTGGTCCCTGTCCTCTGCGGTCTTACGACCCAAGCCCGATTTGCAGAGGTGGTAGCTGTTTGAGAGAAGACTAGACTGAACTTACTGCTTTGTGCTGCTTTTGAAAATAAGGACCCAGAGGGCTAAAGCTGTTGAATCCACAAGTAACACGCATCCTGCCTCAAAAGACTTTGAGCACTTCATCCTCAGTAAGTTAGTTCAGGGATCTCTGACATTTCCAGCTACGACAGGAAGACCCAGGCATAAAAATGCAATAATACAACTCTGGAAGAGGCCTACAGAATAGGTGTTGGAGGCCAGGATGAATCTTTGTCTCAGCATGCTATTAGAAGTTTTCACGAATCCGTGGTGGGGTGGGAATGCGTTCTAAGTAGACCCGCCTAGAGGAAGAGGAGCAGGGCTGACAAAGGGCTCCTGCCAGCCGCTCGGTTCTCAAAAGTCCTGCAAATGTCCTGATTTGTAGAATAGGCACCCAGGGCTAAAGCAAGCTAAGTGATCAAAAGAGGCAGAAATATAACTCTCACTTGGCACAGGTCTCTGAACATAGTGTAACAAATGTGCTCCCGTAAGCATAGCTCCGATTTATCCTCTATACAAGCATATTCATCATAGCTCACACAAATCTCAAATTCCACTTAATTTTGGTAGATACATACAGGAACATAATCAGTCTTATTAAAGATGATTCAGTTAGCTTTGTGATAAACAGACCACCTATTAAATTACCTTTACCTGTCTACACCGGAATAATTAGTATATAAAAGACCCTAAAATCCTAATGCAATACGCTATTCCTCCGAAATAGTTGGATAATTTTACATGTACATGTGTGCAAATGCAATGATTTTTGTTCTGTGTTGAAACCTGTTATACCACGCATCTCTTAGCTGGTTTCCATACTGCCCTTTTGAAATCGTCTGATCCCAGTCTACGTGACTCATTTCTCTTCATAATAGTGGTACATTTGGACACTAGCAGGTAAATGCACACACAATTCCAGGAATTTTGTTAATACTAGAGAATAGAATTCATAGCAATAGTCGGTATTAAGAAATTTTCCGAGGTTTTTTTGTTTGTTTTTATGAAACCAGAACATTTAGCAAAAGTAGTGGTCTTGAAATTTAGGTTGGTGCCTCAAAGTAAAACTTAATTTTTCTCTTTCTCTTTGAAACATGTTTAAGGAACTGAATGTTTATTATGCTGGTGTTGGATGCTGGTGTTCAAACTATTATTTTCTTTTTTTTTTTTTTTTTTTTTTTTTTTAAAGATTTTATTTATTTATTTGACAGAGAGAAACACAGCGAGAGAGGGAACACAAGTAAGGGGAGTGAGAGAGGGAGAAGCAGGCTTCCCGCCGAGCAGGCAGCCCGATGCGGGGTTCGATCCCGGGTCCCGGGATCATGACCTGAGCCGAAGGCAGTCGCCCAACCAACTGAGCCACCCAGGCGCCCCTCAAACTATTATTTTCTAATACTCTGAACTTTGGGCGACCTTTTATCATAGCCTTTTAGGATTCTGATAGACTGAGGTTATTTTGAAAAAATAAGATTTTGTTTTTTGTGGTGTCCTAAAGAATGCTGCGTTATATGCACTTAAGATTACTCTTAAGTTTTATTAGGAATTTACTTTAGACTCCTTCTAGGTCTTCAGGTCAGTTTATTTGTCCTCAGCTTTGTAGATGCAATGACTTTATCTTTTCCTTTGAAATCCCACTAAGAGTAAACCACAAAACAAAACAACAAAACACATGCTGCTAAGACAGCTGGGCAAATTCACCCATGCAAGTTTATCGAGTAGTAATGGCTTATTAAGTTTAATTTTGTTTTGTTGAGCCTATATGCCTTCTATTCACCTGTGTCCTGGGCGGGAAGGGGTGAGGGGGCTGGATGGTTGTTTTATTACCATGATTAATTTCCCCTTTCTGAGACTTTCGTACCCCCATCCCTTTGTCCTCAATTAAAATCCCATGACTGAGGTAGAAGCCAGGACAAGAACTGGGAGCATGAATCTCTACCTTTGTGATTTCACTAGCTAGACACAGGCCAATCTATAACGATGTATATGGTTCGAAACCAAAATATTTATGCAGAATCCAAGTTTTCAAAATACGCTTTCAAATTAATGACCATGTTAAACGAATAATGGAAACTAGGGTAAAATTTGAGGATTTCTGGAAATAATAACCGTGCCTGTTTCCATCTTTGGGATGTAAAGAAGAAGGGAGAATTAAGGGCCCAGGATAAAATTCTGCCCTCTAATATCTTTCTACCCTACCATAACGCAGGTTAGTTTTCCGAAGAGGAAAAGTGGCTGGGTGTCCCTTCGGTGTGAATTTAGAGATACCACCTTTTCTTAAGTACTTGAAAGGGCATTCATATGTAAATATCTTCAGGAATAGTGACACCTAACCTTGTATCAGTTTACGGGGAGATGAGGGCAGAGGTGCAGGCACAGGTCCCAGGCTCAGTCCCATCCCTGGGGAAACACACTGGGGAGAGGGGGGAATACTGCGCGGCCAGTGGAGTTGGCCTGGCTCATTGTTATTCGGTCCCAATGTGTGTGCCCTGTGGGGCATTCCCTTTCTTTCTGAATTCCAGATAACAACCTCTTGGTTTCTCAGAATGCTGCTATCATGGGGGCTGATCCAAGCTGTAAACTCTCCTGGTAACTAACAGGGAGAAGGGATTTCCTACTGAAATATAGTTGGGACCACATTAGAGCTGCAGCTTAATGTCATTAGCACAGAAGACCCCCTCACACCAGGGGCAATGATGGAAAGGGGTTCAGAATTGAGGATTTCATCGGACACCTTCAGGCGGGGGGGCACTTATCCCTGTAACGTGAGGGCAGCAAGTCTGTTTATATTCAACAAACTTGCCATTTACGGCACAGTCAACTGAACTGTTTTAGCCTTGAAAAAGCATATCTTAAAAATATCTTCTTTCCGAGTAGGCTGTAGTATAAAAAGTGAAAACTAAGTTAAGCTGCCCGTCACAAATCAGGAGCCATCATTTAGAGGAACGATGCAAAATCCTACCGTGGCTGCCCCAGGGGATGGAAACAGAGTCCTAATGAAAAAATATTAATATTCCAGCTGTCATCCTCATTGTCTCGTCCAATGAACGCCTCACGTGTGACCAGAACCAACCCTCCATATGGTTCTTTCAGTGTGGACGGAAGAGAAAAGCCATTCATACTGAACACTAGTAATTGGACACAGCGCAGGCCTTTGTCCCATCCGTCGGGCTTCCATCCCCAAACTTCAGCCTCCCTGGGTACTCAGCAGGCAGCAAAGCAGCTTTCAGGATAAAACTGAGTCAGTTAAAGAAATTCAGTGCTGCATCTTCCAAAGGAGAAGTAAAAGTGGATGCGTAATTGTCCCTCTGTTGCCTAGTGTCCCTCGCCTTCAAGTGCAGGGTGGCCGGCGGGGGGGGGACCCACAAGGACGGGGCCCAGACAGTAGAAAGCATGGACTGCCACTCTGTCTTGCCCTCAGACGGTGCATTCATTGTTTCAGGTCAATCAATGTGGTCATGAAATTCTTAGTTTTTCCTTTGGTCTCTTCTATTATCTGACCCTTGAAGGGGAAAGGCAAGGATTATTTTTTTTTTTTTCCCTTGGCAAACACTGAGGGACCTGGGGGTTTCAGGGCCCCTGCGCTTTGCCAGAGGAGAGCATGGCCAGTTGTAGAGCCTGTTGTCAATTCTCTAATTTCATTCCTCACAGGAGGAAATGGTCCACGTCAGTTTGTCACATTTGGAAGCGAAGGGCCGTGAAAACTACCAGGTCGAATTTCTAGTTTTCTTTGAATTGGGGTATATCAAGGAAAAATAGGTCTCATTTAGACTAATTTTCCCCCTCCGTAACCTTGAGACATTTTAAGCATCCTGAGGGTGAAGGAGAAAGAACACTGTCTGTTCCCAGAGGAAAGACCCTGGTGCTGATGCCGAGTAAGGGAAGCATGAAATAGTTATTTATACACCTCCCTTCGCAAAATACCCGGTATGGGTTTCAATAAAACCTCGCAGGCACCTGGATGGCTCAGTGGGTTAAAGCCTCTGCCTTCCGCTCAGGTCATGATCTCAGGGTCCTGGGATCGAGGCCCACATCAGGCTCTCTGCTCGGCCGGGAGCCTGCTTCCTCCTCTCTCTCTGCCTACCTGTGATCTTTCTCTCTGTCATACACATAAATAAAATCTTAAAATAAAACCTCACAACTCACTGAAAAGAAACAGTTAATTCCTTAAAGGATACTCTAATGAACTAAGTTAAAATCCGAATTTTCGCAAATGATGAACACGTGGTCTTTGGGCATTCGGACCCCAGCAGCCTTTTCAGTACTGTGGGAGACCGCTCTTCTGAAGGGGATTATTTAGGCTACAGAAGGGGCCTGGGCATGTCCATCTTTTCTGAAAACTCTATTAGCATAAAGGAGGAGAGCCCACTATTGCTTCAAGGATCAGCGCACCCTCGCTCCGGGCAGGAAGGCAGGGTACCCTTGTCCCAGGGCTAGCTGCTCCGGCTGCGGTTCAGCGGGCAGTGTCACGGGTCCCTGATCTCGGTGGAACGGCTGCGCTGGGTCCCTTGGCTTCACCCTGAGGGCTCTTCGCGTGTCACCCCCTACATAAGCCTCCTGGGCCAGAACCAGAAAATCTGACTTGGCTTTCACCATATTTTGCCTCCAAGGCCCCGTGCAATCCTAAAGGTGGCTTTTTGGGGGAAATGATGGCCTCACATCCGTTTTTATTACTTAAAGGTTAGGATGTGTTTTCTAGCCTTCAGCCCGTGGAACCAAGAAAGCGGTAAACCCAGACTGGCATGGAAACCGCCAGTCTCCGTGGTTGCTGCGTGACCCGTCCCAGCGGCCTGCCTGGGAAGCAGTCATCCCGTAGGGCTTTGGTTCCCCTCTTCCTCCCTCACTCCACAAGGCAGCTAGCACTGGGACTGCCGTAGTTCGGGTGCATTCTCAAGAGTCACTCCGAGACAGGTGAGGAAGCCGCCTCGTGACCTTCTGCCGTCCTCTTCCACTGTCCTCTGGTCATTTCGCTGTTGTATCCAATTAAGAGGGTGGACAGAGCGAATGAAACGATAGGACCTCAATATGAGAAGATTCTGTTTCTCATCAGAGATCCTGGTGGGAAGACTGGTTTTACAGCCCTGTTTAACAGCCATGAGGTTTGAGAAATATCATTTGCTCACAAATGCTATACTCTCATCCATGAACATTAACAGCCAAAATGAACTACTTCAACCCCTGACCAATAAGAAATATGCTTTAGTGGTTCCTTGATCCAGGGGACCCTCTACCACACAGCCCCAAATCCAATATCCCTTTGGACACCCCCTCCCCACCCAAACTTAACTACCACTAGCCTGCTGTTGACTTACTGATAACATAGACAGCTGGCACATACTTTCTATGTCATGTTCAGTTTATACTGTATTCCTATAATGAAGTAGGCAAGAAAAAAAAGAAATGTTATTAAGAAAATCATAAGGGAAAATACATTTATAGCCCTGGACTGTATTTACTGAAAAAAAAATCCACGTGTAAGTGGATCGGAGCAGTTCAAAGGTTCAACGGCATTGTTTGAGGTTCAACTGTGTGCTAACATGAAAAACCGTCAATAAGATGTGATTCTGTGCTTTGCACCTTGGCATGCTCTCTTCCATTTCAGCTGCTTCCCTCCGCTCAGACTCCCATGTCTCATGCACTTTATCCCGCAGCCGTTCCCATAGCAACATGGTCAAGCTGGCTTTGTTTTCACACGGCTTTCTGGAATATGAAAATCATGAGGCTTTAAAGAAGAATGAGCTAATGGTAGAATTTCAGGGACTATTCAAGAGCTGAGAGAAAAGATCCGCATCTTCCCTCATGTCAGCCATGTAAACTGTTCTCCTGGGAGACCAGTGTCCTGGGAGACCAGTGTCCTGGGAGACCAGTGTCCTGGGAGACCAGTGTTCAAAATCCTTTGATGCTTTAGTCCGATCAGTTCTATATATGAGGAGGAAAGTCTTTGAGGTCCAGCGGACTTTGGGGAAATTCACTAACTTTTCCTTGAACACTAAGTGGAGAGAGCCGTCTTGGTGGGTTGGATCCTAAGTAAAGATACAAAGTGTCATCACAATACAAAGTGCTATGCAGGTTTAGGGAGGGAGAATTCTTCCAGCCGAAGCAGTTAGTTTCCGACAGGAATCTGTTTGGTCCTGCGATGCTCCCCGCCATCTACTTTCACACCACCGATTCTCTATTTCTCAGCACTCCCCACCTACCCATCACACGGGGCCGGGAGCGCCAAAGTGGACGGTTATTGCAGCCGAATTTAGAGAACAAATGTGCAATCTCAGCTTTGAAATGCAGCAAGTACAGACTCTGAGTAATAGTCAAAGTTTGCTCACAGAATCTATAATGGCAACTGTTCTCGATGACATTCTCTGCGCGGCTGCGCGGCTTCCTCGGCGCGATCCATATGCCAGGCGGGTTGCAGGGCCACCTGTGTTGCCGCCTCATAACACACACCGCTGACACTTCTCACATTCACATCGATTGCTAAGCCTTTCACTTGATATTCCAAGTTCTTTTCTCCCCCTATTCAGATCTAAGTAGAAACTTGTTTGGCAAAAAAGCAGATTATCATCAGTGACATTTGCATTTCCCCAAAAGGAGGGTAGGAGAGCATTTTCACTGGCAATAAAATAAAAGCAAACGTTTCCCTCCACTCCCTTTGAAAACTCTTCCTTCATGATTTGAGGGCTGCGGCTTTGCTAGCTTTTGGATACTTCTGGAAACTGAAAGGAGAGGGAGACACAGGTGAAAAGTGCTGTCACAAGGAAGGCGGATCCTCTACCAGAAAGCCTGCGGGCTCTGTCATCATCCTTGTCTTGTGATCCCAGAGTGGATGGGATCTCAAGCAATGGGACGGCTCTCTTGCCCAATAATACTGGCATTCTGACAATGTCAGATTTTTGTGTTTTAATACACAGAAACGATCAGTTCCGTGTTATATTCTTTGTAACCCTGAGAGAGCCTGGCCAGAGATTGAGGACTATGCAACAGGAAGTTGTGACAAGTAACATCTGAAAATCCCATTCCTCTCTGTTCTGTGGGGCTTCTCCTCCCATGTAGAAGAAGACAGATTTTTAGTATAGTAATGAAAACATAAAAGGAGCTTGCCCATTTCTGCAACATGAGAACGAGCTAACATGGCACAAGGTGGTGGTCAGTAGTCGAGGCTCTGCTTCTGTCCATACGCTGCGGGCCCTTCCGGAAGCAGCCGGTCTGCAGCGAAGGTCCCCACCCTCTCCCCTTGGACACCGAGCTTACGGAGAAGTCTCATCTGGTGTTACTCTGACTGAAGCAACAATATCCGATAGGAATCTTACTAAATGAGGGCAGATTTATTTAAATGAAGGGTCAGCAAACTACATTCTATAGGGCAAATGTTGCTTGTTCTTATAAAGTTCGTTAGACAAATAGGCATAGCTTTGTTCCAAGGATTTTTTCCGGCCGATTCTCACTAAAGAAGCAGGGCTGAATGGTGCCAGGCAATCACAATTGATCCTATATGACCTAACTATTATGCCATCTGGTTCTTTAACAGAAAGAAGTTTGCTGTTTCTCACCATTCGCTGATTAAATCATTCTCACTTGGTAGTTAGACGATTTTTGGAGGGTTAAGCTAGAGAATGAAGAGGGAGGCAGGGCATGCCATTCACTGAAGTTGAATATGTTCACCAAGGAACGTTTTTTGTTTTTTTTTTGTTGTTTGTTTGTTTTTTTTTTTAAATATTTTTATTTATTTGACAGAGAGAAACACAGCCAGAGAGGGAACACAAGCAGGGGGAGTGAGAGAAGGAGAAGCAGGCCTCCTGCCGAGCAGGGAGCCTAATGTGGGACTCGATCCCGGATCTCCGGGATCATGACCTGAGCCGAAGGCAGTCGCTCAACCAACTGAGCCACCCAGGTGCCCCCACCAAGGAACGTTTAAAGACGGTGGATTACAGATATTCATGACATCCTAATTTGCTACTAGTGCAAATTGCAAGGAGCGACACTGATTGAAAATCAACATTTTCAAGGGGCACCTGGGTGGCTCAGTTGGTTAAGTGTCTGTCTTTGGCTCAAGTCACGATCACAGGGTCCTGGAATCGAGCCCCGAGTTGGGCTCCCTGTTCATTGGGGAGCCAGCTTCTCCCTCTCCCTCTTCCTACTGCTTTCCCTGCTTGTGCTCTCTTCTTTGTCAAATAAAAAAAAATCCTTTTTAAAAAATGAAAATCAACATTTTCTGGGCATTGTTTTAGAAACTTTCCATAAATTAGGTCATTTGTGTTTCTTATGTCAAGGAAATTTAGGCTTTTCTGGAGAAGGGGGTCTCAGGGCCAGGGAAAGCCCAGAGCAAGCAAACGGGCACACCGACTGTTCACATCAGAGGACCCTGAACACCGGAGGGACGGTCTGCTCCCACACAGCCATTTCCTGCTCATGAGAGAGCCCAGACACAAAAGGTGGTTGACTCAAGTGTCCCAGTCTGAAATGCATTCTCTCTACTGTGCAAGGGCCTCAACTGCTGACTTCGGGGGCACTCGTTGTCATTCTCGTAGGTAGACCGTAAGCAGAGAATGAAATGGAATGAGGCAGGAGGAACGTGTGCAGACTCATTCAGCAAATGCATGATAGCTTCTGTGGATCCACAGATATTTGGGGGTAATTCTTTTCATGTGAATGGTGAATTAAAAATCATAAACTCTTATGGTCAGAATGGATTTGGAAATTAATGCAGTTCGAATTCTATGAACTGCAATTGTAGAAAAAGAAACAGAGCTGGTGAGCATTGAGTTCAGGCAGACTGGTAAGGGTTGTGGACATAGGCATGTCTTATGGGGCCCAATCTGCTCCCCCCACCTTTCTTCTTTGTCGACCGAATTCTGTTCTCAGGATTGTTTTTTCATTCTTGTCCCTGTGTTGATCAGAAAGTGAGCTTGATATCGTCATGGTGCTCATGGATTATAAATGAGACATCTCCTCTCTTTGTCAGACTTGCTGGGAAATACTCAACCTAATTTTTTTTTCTGTACACATACATTTTTGTATGCTTTCATTTTCAATATACGACTCTCAAGAATGTATCTATTCTTTCTGGGTTTGCCTGTCTCTGCAAATTCCCTTTCCTTTGGCAGCGGTGCCTCCTTCCTTGATTTGCCTCTCTGAGCCTGACTGCTTTCTAGTTGGGTCCTTCGTTCTTGGATTCCAGATCCCTTTTGAAACTGGGAGCGACACTGTATCATTTCCAGGCAGACACCTACCTCCCTTTCAGAGAAGAGTCAGGTAGGATGTCTGTGGTAATAAAGAACACAAAATGGAAATGACAGAGCAAGCCAAACAGTGAGACAATAAGGCTTTGCCTCAAAAGAAAAAAAAAGTACCAGAAGAAAAGGGAAGTAAAAGGGTTCAGGCAAAACTTGCTCTCTTTTCTATTCATTCTGGGGCCTGAGAGGAGATGGGGGTGGGGGAGGGGAGGTATTGCTCCCCAGGCCCTCTCCCTGCTGGTTCTCCTCCCAGCCCAGCTGAAGCTGCCTGCCCATCAGTGCGGCCCAGGATGCCATCAGTCTTGTTTCTCATCAAAGTCAAGTCTATTATGAATCTCTCTTCTGCTCTCACCTCCGCTACAGTGCTAGCATTGGTAATAGTAGTCCGCTGAAGCAGCTCATTCACGTACGGAGGTCACCTGCTTGTTTCATGTCCTCTGCCTTCAGATCTAGGAATTCTCATCCTCAAACTTCTAATACTGACACACTCACTTTTGCAGGCTGAGCATGTCCCCAGGAAGGGTTAAATAATGCTTAAGGTGGCCTGATGGTAGGGAGGAGGCTTGAGATGCTCACTTCTTTGTTTCTATTAGGACTGGCTCTAGAGAGGGCTGGGATCTCCCGCAAGTACCCCCACTCGGGTGGCCCAAGTTAGCCAACCTAAAGACGAGACCAGGACCGAAGTCAGACTTTTCCAGAGTGGGTGAAAGAAATGCCCCATGCAGCATCCTGTTCCTGATCCTTGCCCACATACCCAGTCAGGTCTCACATGAAATATGGCCAGAGGGATTTATAAAGATATCAGGGCGTGGATACACCCAACCCCTTTGTTTCTCAAAACCCTCAGGAGTGTCCTCTTTCCAGTTGCCCCCAGTTACCTGTTGATGCTGTTTTTCTGTGCTAACATCTGCCAGTCCTTGCCTTTGGCATTGGGGGTATCGAAGGTGGCACAAATCCGCTGTCTGATGGAGTATGGGATTTTGAAAGCTTTGGGGCCAGTCTGTGCAGGGAAAGTGCTGTCCTCTTGTGCAAAGAAAGTGATGGTTTCTCTTTCACTCTAGAAACAAAGAAAGCACGGTCAGATCTAAACGGAAGCATTATCGATCAACATTTCTTTTTATTTAAGAAAATCCATTAACATACATGCTTGCCTATTGCGAGGGCCTCTGTAAAATACATTGACACATTCCCCTTTCTTCTAACATAGTAAATAACTTCTCTGGCAGCCTTGTGAATCACGTACTGGATTCACAACAGTGTCTCCCACTCAGGGTGGGGGGCTGACAATCATCTGCTTCCTACATCTGGGGAGATGTTAGGTGACAACAGAATTAAACCTTTCTTTCCTCTCCTCTCCTCCCCTTTCCCCTTCTCTTTTCCCTTCCTCTTCCCTTTCCCCTTCTCCTCCCCTTCCCTTCCCTTCCCTTCTCTTTCCTTCCCCTTTCCCTTTTCCCTTCCCTTTCCTCTTCCCTTCCCTTTCCTTTCTTTCCCCTTCCCTTCCTTTCTCTCTGTCTTTCTTTCTTTTTGGATTGTAGGGATAGATCTACAATCAGTAGGAAGAAGCCCCCCAAATGACAGATTTCAGTTCAGTATAAGGAATGACGCTATGCTGGAGCTGACCGAAGATGAATGGGCTAAGCCAAGTTGCTGGCTAGGCAGGTACCTGTCAGGAAATCTACAAAGGGGAACTGATTGTATATTGATCATCTTTAAGTTTGTGTCACCCTGCCCCGGTTGTGGAGTGTGTGATTCCACAGTAAATATTTTGGTCTTGTTTCAGAATGACATTGCTTTGGTCATATATGAGCTGCCATGAGTCAGTGAGGATGTCTAGACCCTGGGGTGTGTTGGAAAGCTTCTGCCTGCTGGCTGCCCACCCTGCTTCTGATTTAGAGCTTTCCAGTGAGGACTGGTGATTTCAATGCTTCCCAGCCATCAGATCATCATCTCCAATGTGAAACCATAAAGACATCAATCAGATTAAAGTGGCTGCTGATAAGTTTATGTGAACCAACAGAATTTTAAAGCCTGAAAAGTATCTGATTGAATCACTCCTGTAACTATGATAGATTACAGGACACAAGAGACTCTTCATTAAGGCCTCTAATCAGTTGATTGTGAATTGATTGAGATGCCCCAGGGTGGGCCTGACCTAATCAGGTGACCTTTAGAAGTGACAAGAGGCAGCTCTTATCTGGAGGTATCTCTCCTGCTGGCCTGGTAGAAAGCAAACAGCAGGACTGTGAATGGTCTATAGAGTAGGACAGGGAGTTATGACCTGAGGGCATCCCCTAGGGGTTGAGTGTGACCCTGGTCCAGGAGCCAGCAAGAAAATGGGGACCTGTAAGGAAATAGATGTGGTCAACAATCCAAATAAGCTTGGAAAAGGACTCTGAGCTCTAGGTGAGAGGATGTCCGCAGCCACCATCTTGATCTCAGTCTTGTGGGATCCTGATCAGAAAACCCAATGATGCCATGCCAGGACTTTCAGCCTACAAATACTGTGAGACAGTAGGTATTGTTTTATCCTGTTACATTTATGGTAACTTGTTATGGGGCAAAAAGGAAACATAGTAATAATATAAAGAGGGCTTAAAACATCAAATCTGACATGGAGTTAAGGGACTAGTTAGGACTACTGACCCTAATTAAGTTAACCCTAAGAACCTATCCTTCATGTTAGGCATGTGTCGTCCTGTGTTCTCTTTTTAGCCAACATGTACTGTTGATGAACTCCTCTGGGATCCTGCCCTGAAGCTCCTTCCAACCCCAACGCCTCTTCCTACTGTGGCCACCGCAGCCGCAGTATGGAGAGACCTTCTTGGCAAATGGCCAGGCTCCTATAGCTAGAAACCTCAGTGAGTCCTTTGTCTTCAAGAATCTGTTAATTGAGGAAGCTGGGTCATGCAGAGGTCTTATTAATGATAATATGTTTTGTTGTTCCATAACCATTTGACACAATTGCATTTTGAGGGCGGTGCCTTGGAAACACTGTGCCTTAACGCATTATTTCCAAAGGGTATCTCAGAAGATGTTCCAAGAAAGAGCAGATCTCTGGTCAAATACATTTGGGAAATGCTGCATATTATATCTTCTGCTTGGAAATTCAAAGTACATTTATCATATTAAATAGATTCTACTTACTGGTTTTAGTTCTATTCCCTGGAATATTATAGAACAACACATCAAAATTCTTTCAGTATTTCGTAGGTTAGCATGAGGTAATAGAAAAGCATAGTTTTTTAGAGGCAGGGGGACCTTGCTTTGGGGTATAATTTTATACTTAGCTTAGTGAATTTGGATGCCCCATGGTATCTGTCCAATTTCCTAATCGGTCTTTTGGCATTTTTTATAGATACCACAAAGATTATGAAATGGGGTAGAAATTACCCAGGTAGTTTGTAACATGGCTGAAACTAGAAGTCTGATCTCCTAATACCTCGACCAAGATTCACTTCTCTTTGCCACCCTGCTGGAAGATAAGCACATGGTTAAAAATGCTGAGCATTATTAGATTTATGTAAAAGCAGGAAGGGCTTCCTGGAGGAGGCTTTTCAGTGGGCCTTGAAGGATGAGTAGCTATCGACTGAACGGAAATTGAGTGGGGAACTAGTGATTTTTGGCAAAATGAACAATTCTTATTCTGAGATGTTGGATGGTTATAAAATGAACCAACTCAGGCTTCTTGCTGTATGAAACAGGTTACAAGAAACAACATTTTTAATCACGGCTTATGAAATTTAGTCTTTAAAAAATGTAAATTGAAAACACTTTCCTTCAATTTCCTGACTTGAGGCAGGAGGATGTGCTTTAAAAAGACAATAGAAATCGTAGAGGATAAAAAGGAATTCTGTGCAAGGTAACATGGGGGCTGTCATTAAAAACCAGCCCCAAAGTGTGTTCCCATGTGAAAACGGCTTGCCAGCGAAACTGAAAACACGTATCCGAAGTATCCACGACAGAGGACTGCATAGACAGGGCTGGCTTGTGCGACCTCTTACGGCGTCTTTGAGTGGACCACTCTCTGTCTTTACTATTGGCAGAAGAGAGTATGCCACCCCGATTCACGGTTTTTAGGACAGAAGTGGTAGGATTTCAAAGTGAATAAAATATTGTAGGAGCTTGACTCTTAAGTATTTTTTTCTATTTCCGATGCTTTAATAAGTGGACCCCCATTTCCCTCATAAAGTTTCCCAATCTAAATATTTGCCAGGCATGAGGATGACACTTTGTGTAACATTTGTGGTGCATTCTAAAAGACAGCTGGGCCAAGTAATAAGAATCCTGTAGATACATCACATTTTCTGATTGTTTAAATTAAATATGCAGAGGAACAGCAGATTTTCGTGCTCTGTACATCTGAGATAAGAAGCTGCTACTTGGCTAGCTGGGGAGTTGTAAATCAAGGAGAACTTCCAAGTATTCTGTCTATTTCGCAACAGACAAATCATCCCCCAACCTTCCACCACTTTTGGAAGAAAGATGAGAGAACTGCTTGAAGGGTAAAAAAAAAAAAAGTTTCTCCAATAATATTACATTAACAAGGGATGATGCAATAAATTACTTAGGGATTCTTCCCTTCTTTTTAATATTACTAAAATTATTTTGCTTCACTTCACAATTTTTAGATCAGTGATACGAATGCTTTTACAGAATGCCAATTGGCGATAATCGTTAGGTAATTCAGTGAGGTTACATTTAAAGAGAACCACCTGCTTCTACAGATGGGCACAGTAACGGCCACTCTAAAGAACAGAAAAAAAAGTATGTTATCTTGATCACTGAAATAATTTTTAAGTGTGAGAATAACATGAGTGATTGTATTTATTTGGAAGGCCATTTAGATGAGAGGCATGAAGGGATGTGATGATTGAGAGGCTCAACATAAAGAACCAAAGAACTTCAATGAGGATAATCACTGTATTGACTCAGATATTTAAAATAAATACTATTTTATAAATACGACATACTTATGTATCCCTTTTACCTCTCATGGTTCCATTCCTAATTTGTGAAACACACTAAGACGATTCATTAACATAAGGTAGGAAGCTGGAGCTCTAAGCATAATGATACAGGGAATATATATATATATATATATTTTTTTTTTTTGGAGTAGGGAGAGGGACAGATACTTTAAAAATTCAGATGTCTCTTGAAAGCTTCAAAAGATTTATATTCTTTGTTAGTTTTGTTATCTTTAATCCATGAAATCCGATTACTAACTTATTAAAACCACCTAATGCAGGGGTTCAGAGCCTAGAGGCCATAAAACGTGATATGCTGACTGATTCCTGACTTACTGATACAAGCTCCTGTCTAGAATGTACCTTGTCTCTTTCCCAGGTGACCCCAATTTCTCAGCACTTTACAAAATCTTTACTTTTTCTGGAAATGTCGGCCACAAAAATCCAAGTCATTTTTAGAGAGAAGAGGATGCTTCATAGTCACTAGATCTATTAGCGGATGAAAGCTTCTCCCAGGAATGAGACAGTCTTGGAGTTGGAAAGAACGTGAGTGATTGATCATTCACTCAAGACCTCCCCCGGTGGACCGACATGGGGAAAATCGATTCTATTCTTGAATACCTATAGAACGAACACTTATTCCAACCCATCCCATCCTTCTACATTCTTGAGGCAAGACCTTCTCAATTTTCACCTTCTTTCATGCTCAAAGACAGAATTTTCGATACTGTGATGTTTGTCACTAGTGCCTAAGCCCCCCAAGAAAGATGCAGTCAGTATTGTTAAATTAGGCTTCCCTGACCGGAATCCAGAAGTAGTCTAGAACGGAAATCCAGACTTTGACCTTGACGCCCACTCCCCATTACTGGTTTTATCATCTTGAACAAGAAGGTTGACCTCCTTGAGAAAACGGTACACCATGTCAAACTGTGACAGTGTAGCATTTGATCCACAGAGCTGGGTGGTTATATGTGAAAGTACATAAAAGATGGTACCGGAATACAGTGGCTTTCCAAAGTTCCAAATTTTCTGCTGGCAAAATAACATATTTGACTAAGAAATACAATTTATTACAAAGAGATGGAGATGCACTGGGCCAAATGCCAGCAGGAACCCTTGAAGCAATTAAAGCGATCCTTCCAGGATCGAAAGGGTTAATAGAGCTTCTGCCTCCAAGCTGGATGGTGGTAACCCACCAGTGAATAAGTATTATCCGGATGCTGGCTTCTTACTATCAAGAGATACCGTGGTGTCGTCTTTTTCAGGGCATTTCAAAGTGACTGTAAGCTTGCGAAGCACTAGACTAGAAATGGAGAGTAAAGGCTAAGTCTCCGTTTATTCATTTTCCTCCCGCACGCTTCCAAAATTAGTTTAAATAGGAACACAGGCACTAGGCTGTACCAACTCTATCACAGCCCCTTTAACACGGATTTCCTGTAATAGCAGAAGTTGGTCCTCGCTATCAGAGTGCCTTAAAAAATAAAAACGCTTTGAGCCTGGAATTGTTGCTTTCATCTGTTAACAGACATTTAGGGCAGTTTGCATCAGAGGTTATCTTTCTGTCCTGCCTTTTCAGGCTTTTCTGAACACCAGAGGCAAAATCTGCTTGGATTTTCCTTTTGTGTTTATTTCAAAACTTACCTGCAATTTTTTATTTCGCTTTGAGATGTATTGTGTTAAATATGCCATGACTGTTCAAGAAAGAGACTCTCAGAATCTCCTACCCTACAGACATTTCTGGGTCTACCTTTCCCATCAAAACTACGTGCAACGTTAATTGGTGATAATGAATGCAAATACTGTACAAACATGTCAGTTAAGACAGCTATCAATTTGGAGGCACGGTCCTTTGGAAAGCCATCCGCTCTTCAGAAAAACTATTTGGAGAATTAGCAATGCTTTTTTTTTTTTTTTTAAAGCAATGCTCATTTTGCATAAACAATGAATTGAAATGAGAATGGAGTGAAGTGATAATGCTATAAAGCTACAGGTTTTTAAAGAGAAAAAGCCCCAAATTGAGTGGGATATATATATATAAAACACATTTGTTAAGCCTTCTGCCAAACCTGAATGAATACATATTATTTATTTATTTGTACATAAATATGTATGTGTGCCTGTACACAAGCATGCGTGTGTATATTGCGTGTGTGTGTATATATATATATATTCTGATGAGCAATATAATGTGTTTTTCTACACTATTCAGGGATTACCGTAGAGTTGCTGAACCAAAGCATCACGTGCTTCCCATCATTCTGCCCCTCAGCTACTCTAGCCCTCTACCCTCAGAAAAACCATTCAGGAGGGACTGCCATCATCTCCTCTCTAAGCCAAGACCACAGCCACGAAGCCACTCGGTGGGTGAGGGCAAATCACAGCCATGGCGGAAATCAGGTGTCTTTTTGCAAAAGTGAGTTCTCTGATTCCCATTCTAACTCTGCCCTTCAACAGTGATGTGACCTTGGACAGTGTCCTCTCCCTCTCTGCACTTGCATTTCCTTACTTTGTAGACTGAGACTTGTATCTCCTCTGTTGTACATGGTTGCAGTGAGGAATCTAGATTCAGTGGAGATGGGGCTATGCAGAACCCAGAACCCGGGGGCTAGCACACATTGTAAGACAGTAGGGAAACCAGGTCCTGAAGATGACTTCTGGAAAACTGGTCAGAACCAGTAGAAAAACAGCCCCATGGTGACCTGTGCCTCTTCATGGTACATGCCTCCAATGTACCATCAGCCACCAACGAATCTCAGAGATACTCCAAACCTACAATGGGTTCTTAGATTGTTCGTGGTCTTTGGTATAAAAAGCCCTCTACTAGTTCTTTCCCAAAGGGCTCTCCACAGAGCCTAAGCTCTGATGGGTTGAGTTTTTCTGCCCAATAGGTTTCTCAGTTTAATCATCAGCCTGAGAAAAATTTATTTGCCCTTATCGGTAACGAGGATTAAGAGAGAGTGCATTGTGAAGCTCTTTTAGACCTTGTGTAGCATGACCGACATTGGTACACGGAGATTCGTGTCCTGCAGGCCAAGGACTCACCTCCAGGATGGATGTCTGCACTTGGAGGATCTGCTCATGGCCTTTGAGCTGCCGGATGCAGATTTTGCAGGACAGCTGGGTGGTGGTGGGCGTGTAGCGCTCCAGGGAGAAGGCACAGTGCAGGGGCTGCCTGTTGCTGCACCACACACGGGCGAACGGGACTTCCTGCAGGGAGACGGCGGAGAGAAGAGAGGATGATGTGCACAGCCCGGCTGAGCTGAGTGCAGACTAGGAGAAACTTAATGGCAATAATTATGAGGATGATGACAATGATTGCAGCAGAGATAATTGCCTAAGTGACTTTGGTGGAATTGTTGTAGAAATCATGTTCCAGCAGATGCCAAGCAGCACAAAAAGTAATTAATGTCAATTCCAATTGATAATATTTGAATTCCAAAACCGCAGTGCAAGAACTCAGATTTCACTTGGTGACACGGACAATTAGGATGCTACCAAAAATTCATCCTCACGTTTTCCCACGGGGGTAAAAATATTCTTAGAAGACTCCTCTGGTCCATCCTTCTCCTTAAGCCTGGTGTAGGATGATATCTTTTCACTTAAGTGAAAATTATGCTAAAGAACTGACTGACCAGAGCATATCCCAGTACCCCACAAACTCATACAGAATTGTGTGAACAGAATACACTATTGCTACTGTATCCAGCATAAAAATTATACCTACTGCCAATCTCTCTCTCTCTCTCTCTGTCTCTCTCTCTCACACACACACACACACTAGGCTGCCCAGAACAGTCCTGTTTGCCAATTCCTCATTCACTCAGTTCATCTGTTCAGCAGTTATGTGCACGGTGCCTGCTAATGATCAGACACTGTACAAGAAAACAATAAGAAACTAGGTTCGGTCTCTACCATCACAGGACTTACAATTGAGTGGCAAAAGCAATCTTTACTACATGAGGGGGGAAATAATATCTATATACATCAGCCCTTTTCCCCATTACCAGTCAGTGTCTGCCTCAGATTAGACTGTGCTCAGGCCCGTGGCTTTACAGTAATGTGAACTAGAGGTCACTCACTGATATTCTTTCATCTCCTAAAAAGACACTCTTTCCTACTCAAATCAAGCTGAGATTCTTGGCAGTGACCATGTATGATCAGCCTCTAGTAACGCTCATCCTCTCCTCTTTCTCTTTTTCTCATCTCCTTAATGTGCTCTTTGTAAGCTGTTGCTATAGATATCATTTTCTCCACTATTAACAGTGGCAGGTGGCAGAAGATGTAACAGGTTTGGAGGTCTGATACTCTGACGTGTGACTGGTGATGAAGCCATCATGTGTTGTGAGACTGGGGACCATGATTAAAATTTAGTCTACGCACTTGGAGGAACTAGGAGTAACCTAGTTCTTTCTGAGCCCTAATGGGCACATTGCTTGCTTCTTAGTTTAGTTTTCTCTATTGGAAGTCTCACAGATTTGGACTTTGGATGCTTTCTGGGGGGACTAGCAAGAGGACTACTGGTTCTGACTGTTGTGCACTTTAGGAGAGGAGCGCTAGCTCAAGGAGACTGAGAGAAGAAACTCACGCCCTAACTCCTACCCTACATCCCAGCAAGGAGTATAAGGGCTTTGTGGTTCTGTTTCTTTCATTCTTAATCCTAAACCAAGGGAAAGGCAGTGGAATTTTCATTTCAAGGAGCAGAGAGAAGGAGTGCATTTGATTGGTGAGGTGCCCCAGCAATCTCTGGAGGAGGTCATTTTCCGGACAGCACTCAACCATGATTTTTCACCTTCATCAAATTCTACACTAGATAAATAATAATATGTATTTACAAGTGCTGCCATTTCTTCTTGTTGTCCAACCTGACTCTTACTGTCCTTCTCCTCCTAATGCTTGTTACGTTTTGTAAGCCCTCCGTGACCCTTCGTTATCTCACGTTATCTCAGCCTTCAACACTTATCTCTCTGCTTGCTGGACACAGAAGCCCAGCTGCCATGTCTCTGTTGAGAACTCCCAAAGCTACATCTCTGGAATTCATCTCATTATTATCAATCACTGACATCATACCCCTAATCACTACAAATCGTTTTATTTGGCCTTTACATTCTCCGACAACTCTACCTTTTCAAAACTGATCATCACCATTCCTGTCTTGTCCTTCTCTAATTTTCCCATCGCCCTTAACGATCCTCTTCTCTCCTCATTAGAGCTAACTGTAGTGACCCACTCCCCAGTCTCCTGCCTGCAGTGTCTACATTACGGAGCTAATGAGGGGGTTAGGGCTTGACTGGAGAGGGAAACAGGAAGCAGTTGATTGGTGTTCTTTAGGAAATAGCATTGTGATGTCTCTTTTACTTCTAATCATGAGTGGGGGACACTGATGTGACCAGATTGCTTGGAACTCTTCTCTTGTTACTAGAATCCTTTGTGATGGGACCCAGGATGGCCCCCCCTGACGCCTGCCACATTAAACAGAGTCTCCTGCCTGGTGCTTTCATCATTTGTTGTCCCATCTTCATTTTAACAGCCCTCAAAAGAACTCTCCTTCAAACTAGTACATGTTTTATGGTTCCTTTGTACCACCCCCTCTCATGAAAGAAACTGTAACACATGGCTCAAGGCTTAACAGGTGCTTTTGCCTAACTGAGAAAACTAAGGGAGCTCCTGGGTGGGTCTGTTGGTTAAGTGTCCGTCTCTTGATTTTGGTTCAGGTCCCGATCTCAGGGTTGTGAGATTGAGCCCTGTGTCAGGCTCCATGCTGGGTGTGAAGCCTGCTTAAGAGTCTCTCTCCCTCTGTCCCTCCCCTGACTCTAAAAAAAAAAAAAAAAAAAGAGTAAGAAGGTTTTTATGTTTTAAATAGAAATTTGCGTCATCACAGTGTAACATAAGTTCTTAGGCATCAGGGCCAGAGGTGAGGTCCCAGTCCTGCCCTTAAACTGGCCGCCATATTGTGCAGTGGATCTGAATCCCTGATAATGCTTCCTTCCCGAAAAGAAAGACCAGTGGTGCTGGCTGTGTAATGAAAAGTATCTTCTCTGGTATGATTTGCTACATTTCTTACATTTTCCCCAGAGAATGATGGCAGAAAGGTAAGAGAGTAATGCCCACTGCAGAGATAATCTTCCCTTGCAGAAAACCATGAGAGTGAGCACGTACGCACACACACTCCTCTCTTTTCTCTTTACATCCCACTACACACTATGAAAACATTTAAAAAATATGATTTTAAGACCGTCTCAAAACAATATTTCTTTTCATCGTTGGCTTGAGTAGCAGCTGCCCATTGGGCTCGACAAAACATTTAAAAGTAACAGAATTAGAAGCACAGTGATAGTGTGTCAGGGCAATCATCTTTGCTTTCACTTATTAAAAAAAAACTATCAGGATTCTCAGTGAGAGGAATGCCGTGGCAAGTAATACGGGAGGACAAAGTATAGCAAAGTTATGGGTGTTTAAAGAATTCCGGAAATGTTTTCATTTTGATTCCCATTATAATTAGGCTCCTAGCAGATGGAGAGAATGTAAATCACATCCCTGCAGGAGACAGACACTGGGTTCCCCAAGATACACAGTATGCTGAAAAGACAGCTGCTTTTATCTCAGGGAGGTGACAGCCTGACTTTAGGTTTTGTAGGA